>JACTAT010000259.1:265726-500231 GCA_014526335.1 Chrysaora quinquecirrha
GCGGACAGCAAAGGTATTAATTAATGTAAACGAACAGATCTCAGTTGACTTCTTCAATGACCTGTTCTCTAATCCCAATGTTTCTAATTACCCGTCTACAAAACGTAAATGTGGGTATTTATCAGTTGATGCCCATATCCAATCTTTTTTATTATGTCAAACTGACGGTTTCGCAGTTTGATGCTTGTTTTACAGTTTGCAACATATCTAGTGTTATAGCTTATTTAGAGGCCTGGCACCAAGCTCCCAAGCCTAGAAATAGCACACGGGTGCATATCTCAATTGGGGTCTATATCCTATCTTTTTCAGCTTGTCAGATGTGATGCTGGTGTCACAAAAATGCACAATTGGTTCCCAAACCATCCAACTATGAAAGGACCTGCCCAAAAATGTCTGTTTCACGTCATCATAAATATTGCAACCTTCGATCTGTGATATAGTGTATATCAATCGGAAGCTTTCGATGTGCTTTATCTATATTAGCCCTTTTTAGGTTCGAAGAATTCGAACATATTGGTGTGGGGTGGATGTCACTCACTTACTAACTTACTAACTAACCAACGCTTGAACAATGGAAAACGTGTAACAATAGGGCCATTGTCAAGAATGCCATTAGGACCATTGTCTCGGCCATTTATGCGCAATTTGTGGTTAGTTCTTCACAATCAAGGCTAGCAAGCCCCTTTGTCAATTTAAGGCCATGTGAATATTTTTCTTCTCGCACAAGCTTGATTGCATATGACTCATGTTGTTTTCCATATAAAACTGGCTAATTGCCACCTTGGTGTGGTAAATGACATTTCACGCATTCTCAACATTGATCAAAGAGTCTTGGCAAAGAGCGGCAATTTAAAAACAAATCGTCACTATTATCATCCTCACCATGAATATCGTCATAATGATAATAATAGTAATAATCACCATCGTTATCATCATCGTCATCATGATTACCAATAATCACCATCGTCATCATCATCATCATTATGATTACCATCACCATCATTGATGGTGTGGCTGCGGCAAGGTCTAAAGGACCTAAAGCACCACCACCACAATCACCCCTACAACCATCACCAAATCACCCCTATCACCACCACCACAACCGCCCCTACAGCCATCACCACGATCACCCTTATCACAACCACCATCCCCTATCATCACCACCACAACTACCCCTACAACCATCACCACGACCACCCTTATCACCACCACCCCCCTAAAACCACCACCACAACCACCCCTACAACTATTACCACGATCACCCCTACCACAGCCACATCCCTCTTTTGAACACCACCACAACCACCCCTACAAACATCACAACGACCACCTTTATCACCATCACCACCCCCTATCACCACCACCACAACCACCCTTATCACCACCACCCCCTAAAACCACCACCACAACCACCCCTACAACTATTACCACGATCACCCCTACCACAGCCACATCCCCCTTTTCAACAGCACCACAACCACCCCTACAAACATCACAACGACCACCTTTATCACCATCACCACCCCCCCTATCACCACCACCACAACCACCCCTACAACCGTCACCACGATCAACCTTATCACAACCACCACAAGCACCCCTACATTCAGCACCACAACCACCTCTACCACCACCACCACACCCACCCTACCACCACATTCACCCCTACCAAAAGCACCACAATCATCGTGGTCATCATCATCATCATCATAACCACCACCATTATCGTCATAATTGTTATCGTCACCGTTGTGCATAGCGACAAACATCTTTCATCTTTTGACCGAAATAGCTATATTCAACCAGAGTCGTTCGTCGAACATGCCCATAGGGCCCCTATCTTTTAATTTTGAGCGGCTATTAAGCGAATTAGAATGGGTAAAAGTTTTTAAGACGTCGTATATCACGAGATACATATATTTCTTATTATGCATTATTATAGGCCTATAGAGAGGTAAAAACTTGTTTACAGCCTTGTTTTATGTCCAAATATGTTTCCTCTTTTTCTTGCTAATTTGAAATTGTGTACTGCCTCACTTCAACCGATACTTCCTTTCAAGCGTGATGGGGTTGGCAATTATTGAAGAAATTCATTGGCGGTGGGATGGCAGTTAGGTATCTAAGCTTACCGAGATGAAAGAGTTTGAAGGATTTGATCTTTGACCCCTTTTTCAAATTTATTTTTAGAAAACACTATATGTCATTCAAATCGTAACATGTCTTAAAAGGACAAAAATAAAGAGAAATATTCTTCTTTTATATCAATGGATCTATTTATTTTTTGCGCTTATTCCCTATAGGTGAATAAATCACAAGATTATAAGGTTGAGGCTGCTGGGTTGAGGTTTATCATCACGATTTCCCCCTCAATTTTTTAGTATTTAATCAAAGCAAATGAAGTAAAGGTGAAAAAGGGAGTGGAGCTTGTGCAGCATCTAATTGAATACTATCATGCACAGCTGCAGTAAGTTGAAAATTTGTTATGATTTTGATTCTCTGTCTTTTTCAAGATCATTGATATGTAAATTAGCATTATCTCATACGTAATTTCATCGAATTCGACACTGTTTTTATCAATAAAGTGTCATTGTATGATTCTTAATATTTAGAAATGCCGGGCTAGTAATTATGAATTGTGATCCTCGAGTGTGATTCGTTAGCAGGCAAGAAAAATAATTTTGAAGTTTGAAATCTTCCGAGGCTCCCTCCTATCACTGCACAGATCAAAGCCTCCTTCGTTTCGGAAATTGGAGATGCTACAAGCAAAAATAACGACATTTCCTAAATTTCGCACGTTTCTTTTGCCTTGCGCACGCAGAAAATAGTAAACCGGGGGAACGCCTCGAAACTGGAGAAGAAAAAGGGACGGAAATTAGTCGAATCACAATATGATGATGATTAGTCGAAATTAGTCGAATCACGAACTTCTCAGTCCGTTTCTAAGAAAGCACTATGGTTTTGCATCCGCATTTCAGGAAGCATTCGAATAAATTCTTTGTTGCTACGCCCCCTTACAAAAAAGAAGAGTGGCCTATTAAAAACTTCGTCTCTTAAGAACTTAACGAAAGAAAGTGATTGGATGAAGCAGCTAGCCGAGGGGATACCTAGGATGTATCGGACACCCGGAACCTATACGCAACAAACTGTTGGAGAATTCGAATACAAGTCACAATTCTTAGCTTGACACAAAGTATGCCCGTCAATGAAAAGAGAAAGTTTGATTTTGGCGCCATATTTTATAATATGATCTACATCTCGAAACTATTTAACTCCTTTTGACCAATTGCATTGCTAGTTTTGAGCCGCTGATACTCCAACATTTAGTTCCACTCTGCTGATGAATCGGTTGAAAAAAAATAAACAAAGTTTAGCTAAAAACGCTCGCAAGAGAATGTCAAATTTTTCAGCATCACGGTTTAGTATAATTTATAGTTATTTGTAGTCAAAGTTTCTTCAACATATTCGCATTTCTTCAAAATTGAACTTGATTTGCTGGAATTGTCTTCAATTTTTCTGACTTTTCCAATCGGTTGCATTTTTGCATGAAAATTTGACCTACTTCACCAATCCTCTAAGAAACCATTTTGATTTTTGATATCTGCCCTTCTGAACAAGCCACTTTTTTCCCTGGGTGGTGACATTTTTGTGCCGAGGCGATGGCAAAAAGGTGGCCTAAATTTCAGGGATCGTTGAAGCACCGACAAAAACGAAATGCAAGAGGCAAAGTTCTTGATATTCAACTCTATTTTCTGTCACCACAATATTGCAGAAGTATCTGTTACTATAGAAGGAATACTCCTATAAATGTCCTTCAAGGAAACTAAGTTTTTACAGTATGGCGATGGCGACCAATAACATTGTGAGAGAGAAAATTATAAAGACGACGTCTTCAGCGACAGAGCAGCAAAATCAAAACCTGGCTCTTTTTATATCATGGCGACAAATCTAAGTAAGTTAGTATGAAATTAAATGAATGGCTAGGCCATTAATTAAAGAAAAAAAATAATCAGTAATCCTTGTATCTTGTATGGTTTTCCTAAAATTCATAAAGACAATTGTCCTACTCGACCTATCCTATCTGTCATAGGCACGTATAATTACAAACTTTCTATTTCCTTGTCTCCATTCTTAGGCCATATACTTGTAATGAATACACAGTAATGAATGTCTCTTAATAATCAAACCTCGAGTATTACTTTGTTTTTGTTTTAATTTTGTACGATTCTGTAAAAATTCTCTTTTTTCCTTTAATTAATTCAATCTTTAGTAATCCATTGTTTTTGATTAGTATAAATTAACCATGACTCTAACTATAAGTTCACCTGATGGTGCTAAGTCTTCATTAGCGAAACGTTGTTAACAAGTTGTAAGTCGCTTTTGTTCTTTAATTAATGGCCTAGCCATTCATTAATTTTCATATAAATTTGCTTGGGTTTGTCGCCATGATGTAAAAAGAACCTAATTTTGATTTAGCTGCTTTCCTCTGAAGAAGTTGTCTTTATAATTTTCTCTTTCACAATGTTATTGGTCGCTGTACTTGTTTTACAATTTATCTCGAAGATTCGCTTCCCTTAAAGTCAACCATGATACTTTTGTACGGCAGATATTTTCACCGCGGAATGGAGTTGCTTGAAAATATGCGCAGTTACTTCGAAGGATTAGCTGCTGAACTGCAACAGGTATTTCTATTAACAATTAATCAATTTTGCTACCTGTTTTAAACGACTTGCTTACTAAAGGCAAGAAACGAGTGGATGTCCAATTTTCTCTTTTCACCTTCTTGATTAACCTCACTTCTTTTAAATTTAATTTCTAGCAATTACCTGAATGCCGTCAATGCAAGGGGTCAGGTGTAAATTTCCACTCTCTAGCTACTTGTTTTTAAGCAGAAAATAGCTGGTATTTTGCAGTCTGAAGGGAGAGTTCATGCTCAAGGGTACCCTGTTAAGCAGCCTTCCCCCGACTTCAAGATTGCGATGCGAATCTCAGTGACAAAGATTTGGTTCTCTGTTTTTGCAAAATTTTTGTTCTAATTTCTTGTCTTTAATTTCATGTTCCAGCTCGTTTTATTAAATCCTCTCCTTTTTAAATCCGCTTTCAAAAGCCATCTTACATGACCCCCTGATAATATAACCCACCGGGGCATTGGGGCTCTTTTATGGTATTGATGATTTAAAATGTTTATAGCTTAAAGCAAAGCAAGACGATGAAAAGCGAGTTTTAATTGATTTACGAAACCTTTTAAAGACGTCGCTGCAGTCCGACAGAATCGAGGTATGATCATTCGGACTATTTGTGTTGTCTTCATATACTTAATTATGTTTCCATACAAATTTCTTTGAATTGGCTCCTTTTTGCTGTGGAGCTGCGCGAGGCGCCTGCGTAGCAGCATTATATTCTTGCACAAATTGGAATTTTGTAAATTTGTTTGTGGGTTTGTTTGCGGCACTCTTGTTGCGGTTATTGTCATGCATTTCATGCAAAGAGGTAAATCAAAATTGCGTGGAAGTGGAGGTAGGCAAAGCTGAGTTTAAAACAAGATTAAAGTGAGAGAATAATTAACATTCAATCAGCAAGGAAAATAACAATATTCAAAGTCAAACGTCAAAACATTATTCATTTCATTTATGAGAATCTTAGATGTATTTATCCGTTGCGTCGGCGATCTACGGACACCTTTTTCGAATTTTCAAACTATATAGAATTCACCAATATTCAGTGTTGTCCTATGGCCTAGGCAATTCCACGAAAGTATCAAAGACTTAATAGGCCTAATATATACAACTAGGTTAATAACTCAAGGCTAAATATGATGAAAAATCGATAATACGTAGGAAGAACCGCGACTGAACGGTTGCTACTACTTTAAGAGCTATATAGAATTCTATTCAGTGTTTGCCTATCTATAGGCCTACTCCTAGGTCTACTCTACTGAGTGGACTTTTTGAAAAAGCCACTTGGCATCTGTCAGATTAGAGAGACACAATGATTTAAATGGAGAGACTTAAAATTTTAATGCTTTCGTTAAATTGTTGCTGAATAAGATTTATTCTTTGTTTCTACTATAATCATAAATTGTTTATGAGCAGTCTAAAAATATCGCAACAAGTAAGCGTGCTTCCAACTTAAAATTCCCTCCGGACGAGCTAGAAATCAGGTGAACTCATGAAATAACGAAATAACAAAAGCGGTCATTGAGATAATCATGGATCTTAATGTTGTAACGTCAAATATCTGGTTCAATGATTTGTTCTTCCTTCGCTTTACTGAATTTTTTTGTACAGTTTGTACGACAAAATTTGTTATACAACACAAAGAAAACTCTGGTTCAACTTTATCATAGTCAACACAGTAAAGACTGTTTATTCTACGTATTGAATAGGCTTCGATATACGTACTCATTGCAGTCATCTGCAGTACTTGGATTCTACCTCGGAGCAGCAATCCCTTAACCATGTTAACGGCTAGTTTAAATCATTCTCAGTTTAAACTTCCTCAAACACGTCATCAAAAATAAATTTTTTTATAACTCACTGTGTACTCTTTTTCATCATCAGTATATCAATCTCTCATTGGGACAGGCTGAACTTGTTGGAGTCATGTTTTGTTATCTAGTTCTAGTTCTTGATATCAGCCAATGCAGGGTGGAAATTTCTCCAAAGTTCCTGTTGTGAAAGTTCTCTGTCTTTCCGAGAAATGACTTTGGACATAAATTTATTGTACATACATTAATGTATTGCCAATATGGAGTTTCGTTCGCATGGCAATTATGGAACAATGGTATCTCAGCACATATTGCATATTGGTTGGTTTGCCAATAAGTGATTAATTGACTTTGTGTTCTGAAGCGTCCTTTTCATTTGTATATAATCAAAATAAATGTTGTTCCTTCTGCCACAAATCAAGCAAGCCTAATTCTTTATATTATACTTGTTCTTTATCATAAGAGCGAGAAGAAACCAGTTTACAGCTTGCATGGACAGCAGGGAGACAAAGACTTTGGAATGGACAAGCGTGGAACGTTGCTTAAGAGGAGCGAAGGGTAAGAACATCTGATTTCCGTTTTTATAAGGATGGAGTTTTAGGTTACTACGAACGCTACCAAAAATAATAATACCTAATCTAATTGTCAATTTATTGAAGTAAATTTCACTCTTCAAATGCCATGTACAATTCATGAGAGAAATGACAGACGCCATTTGAAACTCTCAATGCCATCTCGCTTGTTAATCAAAGACTCGCTAAGTCAATTGGACTGATGACAAAAGCTATGTTTTTACTGCCCGCTTCTGCACCTTAAAACAAACATCAACATAACATACAGCTATAACAACAAGCTTCCCTACTTAATCTGCATAAATTTTTAGATAAGAAATGTAAAAATTTAGATTTCATGTTATCGAAAGTTTCGATCTTATAGTTTTCGTCAGCGTACTCTTCTTTTCAATAACTTGGGCCTACTTCACTATGGTCAGTCCTCCTCTGTCAGCCCAGTATGGATAAATTGTACTTTGCACCTGATATTTTCAGGCCACCCTTCAAGACAATGCTCCTTAACTTTTTCAACTTAAACTTCATCTTATGCTTTTCTAAGATGTTTCAATTTCATGTCTGAAACAGGAGTAACATCAACAATGGAGAGAACAAAGTCATGGATTTCTGATTATAATTATTCACCTTTCTTAAAGCTTTCATTCTTGGGTATCATTCTTGATAGCATGTCACTTGCATACATTTCCTTAGACTTATTACAGGGGTCTCAGTTCCGCTCATAAAATATAGACCACCAACCGCAGGTTTTCGTTGCACTGAGACTGATAGCATAATTATGTAACACTTCCTATCCTCGAGTATTAATTACAGTTAAACCCTTTGGTCTAAATGGTATTTGATATGTACCATGAAGGATACTTAAAAGAAGACATCGATAAATGTCTTCAAATATTTTCAGGAAGTGAGCCCCAGCGTAAACTGCCTGAATTCAAAAATACCGTTTTACATTTGTAATTTGATGGGAAATACAGCCAGAGAATACGAAGTGTACCCACCATAATCATCGAGGACTCTTTCCTACCTACTCATCCTCTTAAGGTTTCCTAGAGACAAAAATGGCTGGCTAACCCCCAGTAGACATGGATTGAAAACGGGAGTCGATGGAAGCCAAGTTGAGTAAAGCAAAGCTGAAAAAGAAGAATGTTTATAAAATAAAGTTATAGAAAAGCAAGGAGAAAAATTAGCAACCTACGTGGATGTGGATGTAGCTACACTGTTCAAAAATACTTCCCAAGGGAAACAAAAATGCTCGAGCTGATGGGATGATAGAAATAAATGAAGCAAAAATATTTAATTATAGTTGTGGCGCTATATAAATGGTTTAACCTTTACCTTTCACCTTTATATTCTAGTGTCCGGAAGCAATGGCAGAAAAGATTTATTGTTGTAAGAAATGGAAAATTCACGATATCGCATAGCTCGGTAAGCAGGATAAGTTTCATATGGTATTTTTGCATACTGTATTACATTTGATATTCATTAAGTATCCTTCAAGAAGTAAGAAAAAAGTTAACGTAACGAACTGAAAAGAATCGCCATAAGACCAAAAACAATAACCTCAGACTGCTGAATCAAAAAGCAATTCTGCAGCCAGCGAATTCTAACATTTGAAAAACGTATATTTCGAGTTAGTTTCCCTGATGAAGATGTTTTCGAATCTGCAGAGAATGAGCTAACTGGTCTGGCCCGTTGTGCTTCGAATTCAACTTCTGCGTTATAATTTATATAGCATAAATTCTTCCCTTTGTGACCTAGCGACCTTTTATCGCCGAAGCAGTCACGCTCGGTAGTCCTCAAATCCACGTGGAAGGAAACATCGTCGGGGAAAAAAAGGTGGGTCGCTTCTCACAACATTTTGTGCTGAAAAGGGTAGAAAGCACGAGTCCCTGGATTTCAATACACTATTCAAGTTCCAAGGGGCACACACATGACTAGCAAGATCTGATAAGATTAAGAGATTGAGATTTTACAGCGCCCTCTTGGGTGAAAAAGTGAGCGAATTATCTCCCAAGTAGTCACTAATCCACTCAAATCCACTCAAGAAACTCGAGAGCTTGGGAGGGCGAAACTTCGGTAATTTTTGTGTCGTAGATGAGTGTAAACAGACATGTAGTACTATAGTAATAAACAGCAGCCCTGTGCCCCCATAGCTGCAGCTTCCTACGAGCCAAATTAGATAGGGAAGTTGAATAAACGCAAAAAAATAAGGCAGTCAATGTGACATAAGACCTCGCAGATATCTACTCCATAGCTCAGATAATCCCAAACGTGAACAGTAAAAACTCTCAATGAAATAACGGATTCAAACCTTAAAATGAGTTTTCTTATGAAGGTTCGCCAAGTCTGCCACCTACACAGGAACTAGATATTATAAGTTTTTGGATGCTTCTCTGGACAAAGCCGTGATTGCACCATGAAGACCATGAACAGGATTATCAATCCGGGTTTTAATCTTTTCCCACTATCGTTATTATTTTTGTTGTTATTATTATTATTATTTCATGCACTCCATTACTGCTGGGTGGATCGAACTATCACTCAAAATGGAAATATACAGCAACAAAAAATATTTACTGTTCATTGTAGTAAAGAAGGCCAAGGTATTCAAGAAAGATGTGCCTGCTTAGCATATAAAGAAACGACAGCTTAACCCTAGCAACTTGAGGTTTTTTTTTTAAAGAAGGGGGTCACGCCTCCAAGCCAAAAGGAACCCAGCCACAGACCGAGTGTGAAAGTTCTTGAAAAACCCAAAGTTACAAGACGTTACAGAAAAACGGGGACTATTGAAGTTTTGGTAAATCAAAATAAATGTGCTAGAAGGGCTGGTCTGTAATAGCCATAATTGAATCTCGTATTGACTAAAAAAAATGCGCTAAATGGCGCCCTGTAAAAGTTATGGTTTAAATTCTTTATGGGCTAACGTAACAAAGAAATAGACTACACGGTGCTGTGTGAAAATTATGATTTAAACACTTTATTGGCTAACGTAATGAAGAAATGCGCTAAACAGTCCTCTGTAAAAGATATGTTCTATAAATTCTTAAGAATAAACTTAAGGCTACTGTGAGAATAAACTTCTCTGAACAGCGTCTTTGTAAAATTTAATTCCGAATACTGCAGTCATTTCTTGATATTTATTCATTATCACTGCTATTTCTATTCTCACAAGTCAAGCAAATTTTAAAGGCTTTGTCTAGATTTCTTATAAGAAAAATAGCCTCACGCAAATCGTCAACTACTTCGGCTGCGATTACTCGCAGCTCGCTTCGACCCTCTGCTATAAAACTTTCATTGATAAACAGGATTGCAACCAGCTAACCATTTCAAGTATTTCAATTGATAAGAATAACAGTGAGTTTGTCCACACTTCTAGTTTTCTAACTTGCACTGGTTCCTTAACTATTTCTTTCCGCTTGACGTCATTTTACCTTCGTGTTGCACCTATGGTTTCACCTTCCTACAAATAGCCGACAACATATTCTGTAGCAAAGAGAAGAAGAACCCATTGTTCCAAACAACAGTCCACCCATAGACATGATACTGACATTACTATAGCCGAGAAAACCGAGATTGTGCTGAAAATTACATGATTTTTTTGATTAATTGGAAAAGCCATATCCTTGCTTAATAATTTTTCATTTTCGAACATTAACTACATTTTCATATCAGTAAACTGTCGGGTACATTATATAATGTTTATTTGAAATCACCTTCAAGGCAGCTCGATAATAAAACATACAAATCTAAGTGTGATCTAATTGTGACTTATCAGAATCCGATTATGATTTTATTGTTTTGTTGAACTGAACAGCCAAAAGTGCTGGCATACCGTAAAAACCAGACCCTAGGACGTAAGACCCCTGAGACCTTTAGGACCATTAAGTACTAACATCAAAAAGGACCGTTAACACCAGAGGGTATTCGCCTTCTAAGAACAATAGAAGATCGCAGTAGGCTGTCAGTCCGGGTTTTCTTAGTAGTGGTACTTCCGCTAGTTGGCTGCCTGCCCTCTCTTACGTCTCTCAGTAGTCAATATTTTTAATTATTGATTTTTTGTTGTTTGATTGAATACCTCACTGTGTTAGAGCTATGGCCCAACAAAAACATTTCTTTTCAGGTTAATGCAATTTTTTAAGTTTCGATAGATGTCTGTTATTTTAGCGCTCTTTTGGCTGTCTGCCTTCAGGTGTTTCAGTCTCAATTTATATCAATTATTTCCCTTTATTTGCCTTTATTGCAGCGAAGACATTTCTTGGGATTTCTTGTTTGGCTAAAACAATGTTATGTAGCGACCGAAACAGAATAAGTTTTAAGAGGAGAGATTTGCTGTTGACTTCTATTTATTACAGCATGATTTGAGCCAGAGCACATGTCGAAAATTGGCTTGATTTGAAGGGATTTGAGGCGGTTTGTTATGTTTTGGTGGACAGTACAGCGAGAAAAAAGCCAATAGAAAACTTGAGGGTGAGGGTTCCACCTATTGACTTTAGAGTGACTTTCACAAGAAGCTCCATTTTTTTACTTGCCAAATCAAGAACATCTAGTTATTAATGTCGTTCGATTCGAGGGATATTTCACGTTTCAAAAAGAGTTTTATTAAGACAACAGGATTTCCAAAGATTTCCGTGAAAACGATAGCTTTCCAAGCAAGGATGTACGAGATTTTCAAGGACTGGATCGCCCCTCTGTTCGATTTCTTAAAATGCGCAAGATAATTTATACGAAACATAGGTATCGTGAATGGTCGACGTAAAGTAGAGGTGCGATGCTGCAATGGGGCGCAATGCAGAAATGGACAAGATTTATGAAATTTTCACAAAAGAACAAAGCAAGTTTCGAAAAACTGTTTCAAGATTTTTTGTTTCAAAATCAGGATTTTTTCTAAAGCAAACCAGACCAAAACAAGACTTTGTTGGGTGATTCTTCGTTTGGCCTCGCGATGCAATCTGTAAGCTTATGGATTTGAATGAAAAGCGGCTACGACAGCTGCACACCTTGATAATATCTCAAGAACCCAGAATCTAGTTTTAAGGCATCTATCGATGCTTAAAAATTGCATTTAACTGAAAAGAAATGTTTTTGTTGGGCCATAGCTCTAACACAGTGAGGTATTCAATCAAACAACAAAAAATCAATAATTAAAAATATTGACTACTGAGAGACGTAAGAGAGGGCAGGCAGCCAACTAGCGGAAGTACCACTACTAAGAAAACCCGGACTGACAGCCTACTGCGATCTTCTATTGTTCTTAGAAGGCGAATACCCTCTGGTGTTAACGGTCCTTTTTGATGTTACTACTTAATGGTCCTAAAGGTCTCAGGGGTCTCACGTCCTAGGGTCTGGTTTTTACGGTATGCCAAAAGTGCTTTCGTCCACAGACTGAGTAGATGTCTTTGTTTTTGTATTTAGCATCAAAACAGCCATTTCGTTTTATTGTTCGCCAAAATATTGTTTTAATGATAAGGACTCTCTAAATTGCTTGCATAACAGCATGGATTTCTTAATTTTTATCCAGTTGATGTGACAACCTTTATTAATCGTTCTTTCTCTAGACAAGCAACCGGAATGTAACCATCAATTTGCTTACATGTCAAGTTAAGGTACATTCAGTTTGATTTTATACGTAGCTACATTATTTCTTGTAGATTTATTTTTTCCATTCCTTGTTATACGTTAGTAATGGATGGATTGCCTTCATGCAACTAACTACCAACTGTGCATTACCAAAGAAATAAAACAGAGCAATTTTAAGAGGTGGAGGAAGCTCCTCAAAATTTGAGGTGGGGGGGGGGGCATCAATTGCTCTTGCTTTGTGAAGACAGCCGTAAAAATCACTAAATTTCCGAATTTTCGACAAAATTACCTCATTGGAAACTAAAAGCGGCATCTGGTGCAAGAGAGGTCTTCAATGTTGGAGGAATAGGGTACACTCTTTAACGAAGGCTCACTATATTCCGGAAACGCAGCATTTTTTCTTGATTTGTGAAGTGGATACAGTGGCCCTTTGCCCACCACGTACCTACGTATTTAGGGTTCAGCTCGTCAGCTTCGCTTCACCGTGAATAATCCTGAGAGATGCCTGTAACAAAATTTCTAATGGAAGTATTATACGGTTTGTACAAAACGTTGGTAATGCTAGTTTTAAAACCAAGGTAGTTTCATAAAGATGGTTTGCTTTCATCATTTAATGAGCAGTACTGATCCATCCTGATATTATGTTTCGTAAAGGCATTAAGATCCCTATCAAACCGTCGTCTCAAACTATGTAAGAACTTTCAATTAAGCTTGTTTATAATGTTTGCAGCCTGCAGCGGAAAAGGATGCGAAGAAGAACGCATTTGCTCTTGTCACACGTCAGTAACTTAATGCATTTCTATTTTCTATTGGGTTTAAATGAACTCCATTCCAGTTTTTAAGTAGGTTTCTCTTTGTTGTAATTGGAATTTTGTTTAGAAATCTATCAATCTCGTGGGTGTGCAGAATGCTATGATTGCACAATAGAAATTATACTCCTTGGAAAGTCATTATAAAAAGTGAGAATGCTTTCTAGGTGTTCCAAATACATTATCTTTTGTAGAAAACCGGACCTATCTATTTCAAGCTGAGGATGAAACTGATTACGATGCGTAAGTAATGAATGTAAACACTATGCCTACCATTTTGGTTTCTTAAAATCCGTTTAAAAGCGAAGCTCATATGGTCTGTCAAGAACAGCCTATAACCGACAGGACTGAAAAAGAAGTATGAACTTTATGAAATATGAACCTTATTCCCAAAGGCACGTGACTTGTTAACTAGTCAGGTCTCGGGCACTATTTGAGAGTTATTTAAAGCGCTATTCAGGCGTTCTTGACTTTGGGCTTAGCGGCCCTCAGTTTTTATCTCTTATTGTTAAGAAATTTCGACCGGTTGCTGTTCAAACGGATTTTAAAACGAAAAAAAAGCTTTTAAGTATGCTCAAAATGTTTCTGCTGTTTATCTCAAACCTTGTTATGCCTTAAGAAGCTCTATGAAATGTATCAAAATGTTTTTGTAATAAAAATGTCACTTGAAATGTATAACTGAGTTATATGGAAAGAAAGTCTAATTTTGGGCTTAGGCCACAGATTACGTAATAAATTAGAACCTTTTTGTTCTGTTGCCATAAACTGATCACGAATCCTATACACCAAGTTTCATTTTCGTAAGTATTATAGCTTTGGTCTTTGAGTTGTACAAAATTTCATAATTGCGATGAACAGCGGAATCATTTTCGGGCATACTTAAAAGCTTTTTTCGTCTGACACTCCTCAGAGTATGAACGTCAGAAACAGACCGAAACAA
Source organism: Chrysaora quinquecirrha (assembly GCA_014526335.1). NCBI lineage: Eukaryota > Metazoa > Cnidaria > Scyphozoa > Semaeostomeae > Pelagiidae > Chrysaora > Chrysaora quinquecirrha. The sequence continues at coordinate 280,103 of JACTAT010000259.1, forward strand.
TAGACTAAGGCGGAATTTATACCCAGATGCGGCTCGAAATGCACCAATCAGAAAGAACGAAAAGCTGAATTGGCATTGTGTTTTAAACACCAATCAGCTGGTCGGATACAGCGGGAAGACCAATGAATTATTTGAAGAGTCCAAGTGAGAAAACGAACTCTTTCTGTCTACACAGAACCGGCCTTTTGGTTTTGATGTAGACAGATTCCAAAACCCCTAAGTGAAACAAAGATCTTGCTTTGCCAATGATTCTGAAAAATCCTCGCTGTAATTTTCCGCACTAATCGGGTTATCGAGTAGATGTTGTCCTGTGGCAGAATCATGTTTAAGACTACAATCCTCGCCAAAAACATTGGGGACACTTCGCCATCCGCAACGTGAAAATCTTGATCTCACCGAGTAAACCTCTAAATTAGCCATTTTTCCCTTCAAAATCCCGTTCTAATAGAGTAATTGACCCCCCTCCCCCCCCCCGACTCAATGTTGGAGTAACTGGTGAGCAGCTATTTCCCCAACATTGATACGGGGGGGAGGAGGGGGTAAGATTGGTGAAAGAGAAAATTTCGAAAAAAAAGCTAAGTGTCCCAACATTTTTGACGAGGATTGTCTGAGTTGTGAGTAATCACAGCAGCAGTGGACGGGGCAATTACGCGACTAAAAAGAAGACTTCAAAAAAGTTAATGGATGTAAGACATTTGAAATTATATTATTAAAAGACAAAACTTAAGATTCGAAATATTTACAACAGAAATCAATAAATTCCTATACATATACAAAGAGTTAAATTCAGATAGGCATTGATAAGGGTAATAGAAAATGGTCTGGGGATAGTTAGGATGCTTGCTAGTGATTGGTTGCATAGAGTTTTGGCTGTTAAGGCGTTTTATTTAAAATTTTGAAATCAGGTTACAAAGATGGAGCTTGCTAGACGTGTTCAAAGACAAATTTATCTGCTAACGTATAGCAGAGCAGATTTATGTAAGTTTCCGACGAAAGATAGTTTTGCTGACGCTGTGATTGATGCTTGGGTACAAAATGGTAAACAAGTAGTTCAATGGGTAGTCTGTATTTAAGAACACAAGGATTCCGAGTCTAATAATTCCGAGAATAAGTTTCATTACCACATGGCATTGAAACTGAAAGATAAGGCTCGTTGGAATCAAGTTAAGGATTTTATGGCGAATAAGTACGACGTTCAAATTCACTTTAGCGACAAACATGCTCTGTATTACAGTGCATATAAGTATCTGCTGAAGCAAGATCCAGAGCCCCTCCTCTCTCCAAATCATTCTGATCTCTCTGTGGAACCAAGAACATCGAGGGCCGTGAAGTCGAGGAAGCGGAAGACAAGTGAGAAGCGAAAGGGTGCTGCAAGAGGCAGTAAAAAACGGCGATTGTCCACATTTGACGTAACACAACTCGTCATGGAAAAGGGCATCAAGTCCAGATTAGAATTGAGCCGTCTCGCTATGGTTCAACATCGTGAAGGCAACTCTTTGTTAGCTGAATTCATTGCTAATAGGGGTTCCAAGGCTGTCGATGAAGCTCTCTGTCTCTCTACAGAATTCTTGGAGGTTGAACAGGTATACGACAGGGCACAGAAGTCTCGAGTTCAACTGCTCATTGAGCGAAAAGAGCGACCATGTGCAGACAGCTGTGAAGGGCGCTGGCTTCAGTTTGCAATGCAAATTATTCAAGGCAATGGTATTGACCTTAAGTTTTTCTGCAATGCTTTGTACACTGCATTGTCGAAAGGCAGAGGCAAATACCAAAATGTATACGTACATGGCCCTGCAAACACCGGTAAAACGTTCATTCTCTCCCCCTTGAAAGAAATTTATCACTGTTTTGTGAATCCTGCCAGAGGCAGCTTTGCTTGGATGGGTGTGGAAAAGGCTGAAATTGTTTTGTTGAATGATTTTCGATGGCATCCAACGACTATTTCGTGGTGTGATTTTCTTCAGGCACTCGAAGGTGACATCGTTCACTTTCCAGCTCCTAAAATTTCTGCTCCAAAGATATTGAGTTCAGCAAGGACACGCCTTTTTCGCAACAGCTGATCAACCCTTGATGCTCGTCACAAACAGCACTATAGATCAAACGAACACTGAAATGATGCGTGTTCGTTGGCGACATTTTAACTTCTGGAAGCAAATTCCTGAAACTGAGCAAGTCAGACTAGCCCCCTGTGGTCGTTGTTTTGCTACCTTCATCTTGGACAATAGAGAGTAGGAAGTTTCCAGACAATTTTCTGAACAATAATTTGCATAATCCTATTATCCAGTTTTCGCTATTGTTTTGTTAAAACACGACTTCGATATTCAGTCAAGGGGAAAGGCTTAAACACGAAAATGGACATTTCTCCCCACAGTTACCCATCTTTTAACTCAAATATCTCCTCAACCGTACACAACCCGTACTTGTAATTTCACATTTCTGTATGATTTCATGTCTTCTTCAAAACTTTGAAGACAGTTAACTTCTCAACACAGGGCAAAGTTGATTTTCAACAGTTACCCACCTGTTTTGAAAACTGCTTTAAGGGAGTTGTATTGTTTATTTCATATCGAAGGTGGAGAACTGTCGGAAAACAAATTTTGAGGGCAAGACCTGAGTAGAAATCGGTTCTAAGCTATAAAATAACTTCAAGGAACAATGTTCAGATGGCAAGTATTTCGATGAAATCACTCTGTACTAACATTATCAAGCTTTTTCTATGGAGCACTGTCGTGGAGAAATGTTCAGGCTTCATGTTCGCCAGGGATATACGCCGTCTCCTGCGCAGCGGCGAGCAATGAAAACTTGCTGTTGACGCAAAAGACGTAATTAAAAAACAGACAACAACAACTTTAAGAACAACAACTTTCACAACAACAACATCATTAAATTTAACGATGATGTGGGGTTATTTCGTTTACGATACACTGTTAAGTTAATAAAATTCATAGAGAAATAAACTAAAACAAATACTTTAAGTGAGTTAGTGAGAGTCAATATTTTGTCCTTTTGCCACTACCCTTGATTATTTCTTTCAATCTTCTTGGCATGCTTGCTATAGTCTTGTTTATATATTCTGTTGAAACGCTGTATATCTGCCTTACAACACGATGCTGAAACTGTGAGAATGACTCTGAAGTTATGTCAAGCATGATACTCTCATTGTCCAGTGCCTTTTAACAATGTGGAACATATTTTCTATTGGATTGAGATCAGGTGAACGAGCTGGAATCCGATGAAATTCTGCTTCAACTGATGAAATAGCATCCATGGCCAATTTGCTTGTCTGAGATGGATCATTGTCCATAATGAAAATGCGCCTACCATCTATTCGTGGTCCTGCTTTGGCAAAGCAAATATTGAACCGTTCCTTTACAAACTTGGCAAAGTATTCTCCGTTCATTTTCTCATATGGTTCACAAAGTATCACGCCCTTCCCATAAGCTATAGCGACCATCAGATGAACCCTTCTGCCAGCTGCGAGTTCCTTCGATCCCTTTGCCATGACCTTAAGCCCCTCCCCCTTTTTTCTCCAAACTCTGCCTTTCGGTTGAAATGCTTTTCCTTTCGGGTTATGCTTGTGGACAAAAGACACTCCATCTAAATAGAAGGCAACGCCATTGGTCCAGAAGTTGTCATCATAGCAGGTCATATTCTTGGCGTACGCTAGTCTTACAGAGGTGTCATTCTCACTTAACAGACCTTTCTTACGAGTTTGAAGAAACAAATATCCATTATTATTAAGCAGGCGTTGGAAGGTTCTTTCACTCGCAACATGAGTTAATCCGCTTTTACGTACCAGCTCCTTAACAGTGAAATTCACACTTTCCTTTCTCATCAAATGCAATGTTCGGAACAGAATACGTTTGCTACGATCGTCAATTTTCCTCGGACGACCCCTTACGCCAGTTGGTTGCTTTGTACGGCTCCTTTCATTGCAAATTCTTTCGACGGCTGATTTAGAAAATCCACATTTTTTTGCTATTTCTCTGTACGACAGACTAGAATTCGATCGGTAGAATTTCGCTAAAGCTTTGCTGGAAGGTGATATTTTCGCTCCTCTAGCCATGCTGTTAGTAATTTAAACTCTATCTTGTTTTCCCTTCTGTTTTTTGATGCGCTGCGATGAAGGATATCTTTTGAAAAAGCACCTTCCCTTAATATTTTTGCACTCGATTTAATTGCTACGATACTGTAACAACGCATCCGCTGTAAATCATTAGTTGCAGTTGTATCAATACGACCATTTTTGAAGGTTACAACGAAAAACAGTATGCTCTCCATACATTATCTTACTTTTCATTCATTTCTCTTGAATTTTAAAATTTTGGCCCCGACCCCCCAAAGCCCCCCAAAAGTACGAAGCCCTTGCACCTGTTATCAGAACACCTGTTTGGGATCCTCTACGCTTTCCCATTGTCGAGATATGCACGCTTTTGTGTATCTGGTCTTTCTCAGACAATCCTCGCCAAAAACACTGGGGACACTTCGCCATCCGCAACGTGAAAATCTTGATCTCACCGAGTAAACCTCTAAATTAGCCATTTTTCCCTTCAAAATCCCGTTCTAATAGAGTAATTGACCCCCCTCCCCGACTCAATGTTGGAGTAACTGGTGAGCAGCTATTTCCCCAACATTGATACGGGGGGGGGGAGGGGGTAAGATTGGTGAAAGAGAAAATTTTGAAAAAAAAGCTAAGTGTCCCAACATTTTTTACGAGGATTGTAGGTTGTTGTTTAGACCCACGGGGTGGTTGCTCTCTTTGCCGAAAATTATGCAGACGAATGTTAGTAGGGACATGCTGCTTTATCCTATCACCTAATCTCTGAGAAGTACGACCTACCTACCTGGCATCACACCGGCACGAGAATTCATAAATGACCCAACTTTTTTGTGTGGTAGGTACGCAATCCTTTTGAATGGATGGTAGAACTTTCCGAGTGCCAAAAACTAACCGAGGGTTGGCAGCAGCGAAGCACTTAGTAATGGCCTTTTTAATTTGACCTTCGAATCGCAATGAGACGTTTCCTATTCAAGGCATTTTTAGGTAAACAGGGCACTTTTGCGGACCATACTTTTTATCAGCCGAAAAACTTGCAATCTTCTTGCGAAAACGATCCGAAATGATGTCCTCAGGGTAACCGTTTTCAATGAGAATAGACCGTATTTTATCCAATTCCGAATCAAGCCGAGATTTAGAGCAAATCATAAGTGCCCGATGTGTTTGCTAGCGCTGGTCCCAATGGGCTCCCCATGGCGACTCCGTCCTTTATGGACCTTTTTTTAGAGATTACCCCCTTCTTGTTAATGACCTCGTTGGCACTATTCGCCCTCAGAAAGAAATAGCTATAAACAGTTTTCAATAGATTTTTTGAGACTTGTTTGTATTTGAAGAAAGGAAACATTATGATCGGGTTTTTTGCAAACCGGAAGGAATGGAGGTAGGAATCAGGAATGTTGCAACAAAAGATGTTTGAATCTTTGGCGTAGTTTTAACAACTAACCCATTATGGAACAATTATCCAGCACGCTTTAAGATCCGGAACAAGCAATAAAGTTGGGTGAAGATGAATTTGAAGTAACTTAAATTTGGGTTACCCCTGGGGAGAAGTAAGATAAGGCATGCGCGCAACGATTGCGCGAGAGAGAGGCTTCATGGGTGTAGTCTTATTTTGTCTTGCTGATGTGAGGTTGCCTGGCATAACTGCATTGGAGAATATCCTGAGAATCCTTTGCAATCACTGGAAAAATAGATATTCTTATCTCAAACTTATCATTTGCAACCATTTTTTTGCTGAATGTTAGGAATCAATGGTCTTCCCGGGTTTATACAATCTTTGCAATATCACTTGCTATCACAGCAAAATAAATGACAAAGAAAAAATCGCGAATCAATGCGGAGTTGAGAAATGTGTCTTCTTCGAGATCAAAATACCCCTACTTGCCAAACTTCCTCATCAAGGTACAAAGAACAACAGTGTCTCGGTTGTGGCATGAGATTCTTTTTGTTCTCATTGATGTTCCTCTGGATCATTTGCAATTGCCGAGAAAGGCAGGAAGAACCTGAGAAAAGCTGGAATCATATTGAACAAATGGAACAACGTAGAAATTTTTCACTCTTCTTTGCATGCTAGCAGGAATGGTCTTATTCTTCAGACCTATCTAATAGGTATTTTCCATTTACCGAAGGTTTAATTTGGGTAGGGACTTTCAATTGCATGCTTTCGTGTTTCTCTTGACTCAAAATCGAAAATGGCAAGCGAATAATTGAAAGCCTTTAAATAGGACTTAGTTTGTAGAGTGCATTATTTTAGCAATAATGCATTTTGTTTATTTACTTCCATTTTTTTAATTACTTCTATTCCAGCTGGGTATCTGTTATCAGTAATGCAAGAGAAGAAGCATTAAAAAAAGCCTTTGGAGATGGTGATGACTCACTGGTAGGAAATATCACTTGATTTGTGCTTCAATTTATTGCCGAATCTAAGATGCTCCTTGTTAAAAAACTAGATAGTCTTTTTAATTTCCCTGATTGATTGGTAGCCGGCCTCAGCGGCTAAGGCCTCTATTTTTACAGCTGATTCGAATACGACATTGAATTTAAGACCTCCTACATATCTTGTTTAGAATCCTAACTTTGAACTTTATGATAGGAAATCAGAATAATTGACTGAGGCTGATTTAGTAGATCGCACATTTGTGATCGGTTCCGAATAATTAGTAAATGCACCCAACTGCTCGGTAGAATTTTTCATGAAATTTACCTCCATTTTGCAGAGGGGGTACTCTATCATCATACATTTTTCCTATTTTAAAAATCTCCTCTCCTACATTCCCAGACACTTTCACAAAGACAAATTCTAAAAATAATGCATATGCCAGTAAGCTATCAACATAAACATTTAAGCAATAAAGCCAATTAGAACCTAAAGAAGAGACTTAATTACCTTGCATACTTACCTCTCTAATGCACTCTAAAAATTTTCCCCGGGTAAGGTTGACCACTTAAAATATAACAAAAAAGTACATAAAACAACAGTATATATCACAACACAATGCAATTTTGCACCATAGACGAAAATTCTTAAACTAAAACCATAATAATATTGACACGAAATATTATATTATATATTATACCTTATAACCTCCTTTGAATGAAAACATTTATTGAAAGGTAATCAGCTGACTTGTCGTTCTTAAAGACAAACTATGACGTCTTTGGTTGGTTATCGTTATAGTTTTGATATACATTTAAACCATTGTAGTTTTCCTTTATGTATTCATACCTATAAGAGCGCTTTGGCACTGTTAATTTACATTAGAGCAAATCTAATGGACTTCAATGATTTCGAAAACTGCTAAAGATCTGTCGTCTTTTTTGTCAGAAAGAACAAATAGAATTTGTTCCCCACACAGGGCGATAATTAATGCCATTTTTCTTTTTTACTGAAAGGCAATCATGATAGTTTGCCTTTTAAATTTAATCACATTTTAAAGTTATCAAAGTTGCTTTCTCAGGATACTATCGCCCCACTTGGCCATGAGGTTTTCCACGTTGAAAAATTCCACTGAAAAATTCCAATGACCCTTGGTAATTTCTGATTTGTCTAGTTATCGTTGATCATACCGTTCCTCTTACGATCGCGCCAACACTTTTTTAAGAACCCACATATCTCCGATATTTATCGCTGATGCCAAAATTTCTATTTGATTTTTGAGGCATATATTAAAAATTTCAACGCAAAATATTGGGAACAACAGCCAAGTCCCCCTGAGTAATCTTCCAGATACAATTCTCTGATTATCTGAGTGATACCTGTCTCTAATTTACTTGTCATCCTATTACATGTCGCGAATATTTTTCATAATGTGATTAATGCCAGGTGTTTAGCAGAGACCATTCGGTAGGCTGTTTTAGGCCATTTCAATATATTTTTCCAAGATCGTTTGTTTAGGTGTTTCATAGATTGTATATTCGCATTCATAACGATATCAAAAGAATTATTCCCAACAATTTGAATTTTTGTAGTCAAAAGATTCAAGCTCAGTTGCAAGAAACCTAAAAGAGGTATGCAATTGTTTCACTTATGCTCCAGCAATGTTTCTTACTTCTTATTTGTTTTTAACTAATTTAATCCTTCCTGTTTCTCAGAATAATGAGACCAAACTGTATGAATAACTTCTTTGATTTTGTGTTCAGTTAACAGAAAGTATTATTTCTGAAGTACAGAAGCTTCCTGAAAATGATATTTGCGTTGACTGTGGAGCTCCAGGTGAGGCTATTATTGCAGAATAATTTCGCTAAATTTTATTTTTGGTATTTTCTACGATTTTTGACTCCATATATTCAAAACGTTATGGAAATTGATAATGCTGCAATTGTTTATTGACTGGAGGGAAAATATCACTATCTGCTGAGTTGGGTGTTATTGTTTGCCTGGTGTTAGTTAATGTGGCAGATTTAAACAGTTTCGTTTTAAAAATTTTTTCGGCCTTTAGAATGCTAACACAATTCTTTTTACGAAAAGAATATTCAAGTGTATCCAATAATGCCGAGATAGTCATAATTGAGTCATCTGCCTGCAAAAAGAACTTTTATTTGTGGTTGACCTACTTGTTCAGTTTTAGTTTCGGGGGCCACTCGTAATGTAGTTAATGTTTCTCTGCGCAGACAAATATTTGTAGCATAAAATTGTTTGCATTTATATGTTATATATTTTACAATTGAAAATTGAACATGATTGCGTTTTCAGACCTTGTATTGACATACTAGTAATGATATTCAAACCTCGCAATGATACATTTATAGGTCTGTCTGTAGTTTGGTTGTTTCCTGCCGAATTGAAATTAAAATTGGAATTTTTTAGACCCCACCTGGTTTTCGACAAATTTAGGAGTGCTTGTGTGCATTGAATGCTCTGGAATTCATCGTGAAATGGGAGTCCATATCTCCAGAATACGATCTTTAACGCTTGATAAACTTGGTACTGCAGAGTTATTGGTAAGATTTATTGGCAATTTGTCAAATATTCCCTTTATTCTTTCTACCGCTTACCGAATACTTTCTTAACAAGAAAAGTTTATAATTTATGAAATCTTTTGCCTATGTGATGCCAGGTACAAAGGTGCTACCAAAATCGTAGAGGATTGGATAAGAATAACTATCGAGTGGTTCTTCTGGAAAACGAGCTACAACGCTGTCCCAAACAAAAGCCCACCCTACCATTGTCCACACGATTCTGCCACTCGTGAACACTTGCTTGGAAATCCTTACTTTGCTTAATATAGCGAGACTTGTTTTGATATACATCTATCTTGCCAGTGACGTATCCAGAGAATTATTCAACCTTCCTCCAGACAATAATATCCCTAGCTGAAAAACCTTCCTCACTAAACAATGAGAAATAGGCGTGTCTCAGGTGTGGCATCAGATTTTCTTTTGTTCTAACAGACCTTCCTCCGGTCAATGACCGTGTGACCGTTTCTTTGCTCTGAGTGCCACAAACTCTTTTAGATGTGGTAATACCGTGCTGTATAGTAAGTTTATCATATTCTATAGAAGATTGCAAATTAACAACATACTGATTAAATGAATTTACAATATTTTGGGATTCCATACTGGTAAACCGGTAGCAAAACACCTCTGGATACGTCCCTCCTTGTCACATCGAAACAAAGACCAGTTGTCTATGGACAAAAACAGTTCGTTTTCTCATTTGGACTCTTCAACTTGAGATCCTGAAACAGCAACAGATTCCGATAGACTACTGATTAAACTAAGTTTCCACGGCGACTCCTACGAATTGCGCTTTATTGAACAAATTGTCGCATTTAAATCTGTAGCTATTGGACACCCCCGATGAATTTTATGCGCATAGACAAGTACACTTTTCTTTTATATTGCTAATTTTTTAATTTTTTAATTTTATAGAATAGGTGAAGAGTAAAGGGTCTGCTCTCATTTCCTTGATACTTTCTATCAATTTAGAATGGCTTCATTCATTACATGTCAGTCATGATTCAATATTTGTCACATTTGCACTAACCTACAACGTAACAGCGTTGTACTGTATTACAAGGTGAAGGCTGATGCAAAGTCAAGGCTAATGTCTATAATGAAAGAGACCTTTAGGAATAGAAACGTCTCTTTCATAAATTTCAATTGATTTTTATGTTTCTTTAAGCTTAAAACCATGATACAATATACGATACGCATTGTTTATTAATAAAATACTAGCCCATGCCCGTCTCTGACCACCGCCTCGTAGAACCTTTACCTCAAGGACCTCCACCTCAAGGACCTCCGCCTCAAAGACCTCTGCCTTTAGAACCTCCGCGTAAACGAACTCTGCTTCTCCACTTAGTTTATAGTTTCTAATCTAGAGTATATTTTCTTGGTCCTAGTCCAGGGTCCCTTTTCCTAGTGCTAATCACAGTTCTGTTCCTGTTTTAGTCCAAGGTCCTTAGTCCACAATGATGTCCTAAGTTTCAAATTAGTTAGTGTACAGCAGTTCTCTTTGTCTATGGTCTGTTCCTTAAATAGTCCTGAAATAACTGATAGTCTCCCGTCCCTTTCCTTGGTCCTGTTCCTCAGTCTTGATATGGTTCAGGTTTTCTATCCCATTCCTTGGTCCTGTTCCCAAGACCTGATATTGTTCATGTTCCTTAGTCCTGAGATTATTCATGGGGTCCAGTCCTATTTCTTTGTCCTGTTTCTTGTTCCAGAAATTATTGATAGTTTTCAGTCCCGTTCCTTTATCCTGTCCCTTAGTCCTAAAATTATTCATGGTCTTTGGTCCCGTTCCTTTATCCTGTTCCTTTGTCGTGAAATTATTCAAGGTCTTCACTCCAGTTCCTTAGTCTAGTTCGTAAACTTTGTTATTTTTCACATTCCTTAGTCCTGAAATTAGTCATGGTCTTCAGTCCCATTCCTTAGTCCTGTTCCTCAGTCCTGAAATTACTCACTGTCTTCATTCTTTAGTTCTGTTCCTCAGTCCGGAAATTACTCATAGTCTTCAGTCTTGTTCCTTATTAATATTTCTCAGTCCTGGAAATATTCATGGTCTTCAGGCCCATTCCTTAGTCCTGTTCCTCAGTCCTGAAATTACTCATGGTCTTCTGTCCCATTCTTAAGACCTGTTCCTCATTCTTGAAATTACTCATGGTCTTCAGTCCCATTCCTTAGTCCTGTTCCTCAGTCCTGAAATTACTCATGGTCTTCAGTCCCACTCCTTTTTCCTGTTCCTCAGTCCTGAAATTACACAGTCTTAAGTCCCATTCCTTAGCCCTGTTCCTTAGTCCTGAATTTATTCACGGTATTCAGCCCTCTTCCTTAGTTCTGTTCCTCGGCTTGTTTCTAAGCCTGTTGGTTAGTCCATTTTTCGTTCTGTGGAAAGTTTTAGCTTTCTAGGCGTCCCTGTTTCCTTCCCTCTGAAATGATCCTTGATAAAAGCGTAGCAATAAAAAAGATTTAACGCATTCTCTGTCTGATCATGGAGATTCGGTCCCTTGTCAGGAACTCAGGTTTACTGCAGGATACCGTTTGTCTTTTGGTATTATAGTAGTTCTGCTTGTCTTTTAGAAGTTTGGTGGTCCTGTTCCAGCTTATACTTCGGGATGATATTTGGTTTTGTGGGCTTTCAAATGTACTCTTTACAAACGTTTTCAAAAGGGTGTTTGTTTTTCTTTGAATGAAACGCAATTCTGAATAAGCTTTTGAAATCAGGTAATGGCATTTTGTTTCAATTGAAAGGGGTAAAAGCATTAACACAATGTAATTAAAGCCGGTTGACTGAACTTTGCTGTAAACATCAACCTTAAATTGTTTTAGATCTATAAAAGTTGTTATTTCCAAGTAAATTATCCTGGTATAAATAAATTTAGTAGATATATTTAGTCAGCTTCGTTTCTTGTAGTCATCGTTATGAAGTAAGAAGAATTTAACATACAGTAAGCCATTCATCTACGTCTGGAGTGTAGATAAAAGATTCTAATTGGGCAAGATATGCCTTGTGGTTTCCCCATTTACCCCAGGGACAGTAGCAGTTAGTAAAAACTTGGCAAGCAATGGCTTAACTTCAGAATGGGATGCAGAGAAGGGTGCAGGTTTCAGAAGCGCAACTTAAACAGCCTCGAAAATTGGCTTGATTTGAAGGGATTTGAGGCGGTTTGTTATGTTTTGGTGGACAGTACAGCGAGAAAAAAGCCAATAGAAAACTTGAGGGTGAGGGTACTACCTATTGACTTTAGAGTGACTTTCACAAGAAGCTCCGTTTTTTTACTTGTCAAATCAAGAACATCTAGTTATTAATGTCGTTCGATTCGAGGGATATTTCACGTTTCAAAAAGATTTTTACTAAAACAACAGGATTTCCAAAGATTTCCGTGAAAACGATAGCTTTCCAAGCAAGGATGTACGAGATTTTCAAGGACTGGATCGCCCCTCTGTTCGATTTCTTAAAATGCGCAAGATAATTTATACGAAACATAGGTATCGTGAATTGTCGACGTAAAGTAGAGGTGCGATGCTGCAATGGGGCGCAATGCAGAAATGGACAAGATTTATGAAATTTTCACAAAAGAACAAAGCAAGTTTCGAAAAACTGTTTCAAGATTTTTTGTTTCAAAATCAGGATTTTCTCAAAAGCAAACCAGACCAAAACAAGACTTCGTTGGGTGATTCTTCGTTTGGCCTCGCTATGCAATATGTAAGCGTGAAATTTGAATGAAAAGCGGCTACGACAGCTGCATACCTTGATAATATCTCAATAACCCAGAATCTAGTTTAACAAGGCATCTATCGATGCTTAAAATTGCATTAAACTGAAAAGAAATGTTTTTATTCGGGCCGACAGTTAGCTATTCAAACAACAAAGATTAATTAATAAAAAGTATTGACTGAGAGACGCACGGGAAGGCAAGCAGCCAAATAGCGGAAGAACCACTACTAAGAAAACCCGGACTGACAGCCTACTGCGATCTTCTATTGTTCTTAGAAGGCGAATACCATCTGGTGTTAACGGTCCTTTTTGATGTCAGTACTGAATGGTCTCAGGGGTCTCACGTCCTAGGGTCTGGTTTTTACGGTATGCCTCAATTGAAAGGGGTAAAAGCATTAACACAATGCGATTCAAGCCGGTTGACTGAATTCTCCTGTAAACATCAAAGTTAAAACCTTTTTAGCTCTAGAACAGTTGTTACTTCCCAGCAAATAATCCAGGTATACATGAAATTTAGTAGATATATTTAGTCAGCTTCGCTACTTGTAGTCATCGTTATGCAGTAAGAAGAATTTAACATAGAGTAAGCAAGAAATCTACGTCTGGGGTGTAGACAAAAGATTCTAATGGGGCAAGACAATGCCTTGTGACAAAGGAGGGGCTTTCCCCTCGTTTATCCCAGAAACGGTAGCAGTTAGGAAAGATATGGCAAGCGATGGCTGAACTTCAGAATAGGTTGCAGAGAAGGGTGCAGGTTTGAGAAGCGTAACATAAACCGCCTCGGAGGAGGGCCCCCTAAAAGTAGACGTTTTTATGGTAAAACCGAGAAGAAAAGCAATTAAGTACACTTTTTTATGAGAAAACGTTTATAAGAAACCTAGCTCTAGCCACTCTTAAAATTTAAGAAACTTACAGAACTACATCAAAAATAATTAAGAAACTGGTGATAACGCGTGGCATTTAACTCTTTAAAAGAGCCTACTAGATTCCTGTTGAAGCAAATTGATTTCTTAGGGATTTTCATGAAATCAATACAATTTATGGCAGGCAGGTTATGTGTGCTTAGGAGTGTGAATTGCCCCTCGATATTCAAACTCCGTTTCTTACTCGAGTATAAAGACGAAACAACTCATTTCCAAATATTATTGTGTTGCTCTTAAAAATTTGGATGATCGAAGGGCATTATTGTCTTGTATAAAGAGATCTCCAGTGGGAAAAATTGTTGAAAAGCGTGTTTTTTTCATTCCACAATATGTAGTTTAGGAAATTTGTACTATACACGCAATTTTTTATAAGCAACTTCGCTCGGGCCTAGTTCTACAAGTTGCTTATTTTTGGACCTCTTTTGGCTACGTTTAAGTAGCAAAAGTTGCTTAATAGTTGCTTAATTTTGACTGTATATTTTTCCCCTAAGAATAGTATAGAGGCTAGAAAATGGAGTTCTGCTATAGCCTTTTAAGCTTTTTTATACAACATAACGCTAAAAACACCTAATATACATCAAAGAATTCTATAAAAAACATCAGTTCAGTCAAGAAGTACCATGTCTATACCATTGATGTCTTCTGACACAATGTAGACCTCACTAACGTCTTCAAACAATACTCTAAATTCACCAAGCTTGGGGTTGAACCACATAACTTGACCAATGTGCCATTCATCGTAAAAGGCTCGTAATTTGCGATTCATGATTTCTAGATCAAAGATGCGATCTTTGACATCATCCACTCTTTCGCTTTCATCAATATTATCGGCAAGCCCAAGATCATCTTCGTATTCGTCTTCGTCTTCATCTCCGTTTTCATCAAGATCCTCATCATTTATCGAAGTTTCTGGTGGGGGTAAATCCATGGGATTTTCAGGGCCAGGTGCAGGCAATGGTGGAGGTACCGAGTATGCAGGCAGACCTTCGTGTTGAATTTTATCATCCCCACTCCCATCAGCTGTAATCAAGCAGCCTGTCTTTTCGAAGCACCTGTAACGGGATGGGCCATAGCTATCACCAGATAGCCTTTTGTATGCCTCGCCAACCCAATGCGTTCTAAGGATACGTCGCTGCTTTGCTCCAAGCTTTTCTTCGCTATTTCCCAGCCAAAGATCGATGTTGTCCTCGCTCTGTAGCCATTCATCCTGAAGGGTTCGAACCATTGATTTCAGCATATGGCCAAAGCCACAATCTACAGAATGCCAATTATCTGTAGCTCCCGCCAACCCATACCATTCGATGTCATTCAGTTTCCTCACCTCCTGGAGGAACAACTCATTGGTTTGTGCGCTCAGGTTGTCACAAAATAGAACGAATTCCTCATTTTCACTTGTTTCTGTTCCCTTCATGATTACTGGCTTCAGGGTTTTCTTTACCCAATCGACACTAAAATTGACGTCAGCCAAAGCATTTGCTTCCCAATAGATATCCACATCTTTATGGTATGCCTCCTTCTCGTCTACACTTTCTCGTCTACACTACGCGTTTTCCTGTTCCACGGGAAATTATGGCAACTCTGACTGGCTGTCCTTCTGGTGAGAAACAGATCTGTAAAGTGCACTGCCGTTTGTCAAGTACAGGTCCTGGTGTGCTGACCCAGGTCCGATGATTACGTTGTTCCTCGCTTGAGATGTGCCTTTCGCATGTTGACTTGCAATCAATGGCAAACGGCATCGAAACCTGATAAACGTTGAACCGCTGTTGGGTCGGAATCTTCTTCATTTGCTGTCATAAGAAGGTCGTGTGGCTCCCGTCTTGATCAAGCCTTCACGCAAAGT
Source organism: Chrysaora quinquecirrha (assembly GCA_014526335.1). Classification (NCBI taxonomy): domain Eukaryota; kingdom Metazoa; phylum Cnidaria; class Scyphozoa; order Semaeostomeae; family Pelagiidae; genus Chrysaora; species Chrysaora quinquecirrha. The sequence goes on from JACTAT010000259.1 coordinate 295,582, forward strand.
TGTGCCATCCAAGCATGCCTAGTAGAAAGCTCATTTTTCTCGCTCGTTTCTTTCGCTGGATTCTTCTAATCTTAATCTTGTATTTTCTGACAAACCTGACGATCGCTGATCTTGGAATGGCTTTCATTGCACCTAAGTGTCTGATTGGTACATTTCTGTGTGAATTCTTTTGGTATGCGTGAAGCCATGCAAAAGATACACGCATACCTTTGGATCTTGCTTGCAGAAACGTTTCATGGAGTTTTGCATAGATTTGTTTATGCCTTGTACTGGGTCGTATCTTTTCAGTAATTTTCTGTGGCTATCAGCGACTGCATCAGTGATTTTTCGCTCACTCTTAACCCACCTAGTGACCAATGACTTGCAGATGCCATGGTTATCAGCAACATCATTCTTTTGGCTCTGTTTTGCCTCTTCTATGATCTTCAATTTGAATTTGTTGCTGTAAGAGTGCCTATTTTTTCTCTCATGATCTTGCTGCGTTTTTGTGCCTTTTTTCACATCTACTTTGATGTAGTCTTCAGCAACAATTGGTACTGATGATGCTCCAACATGATCAACTTTGTTGAAATCACGAAATGACGAAATGACATGAAAATAAAGACTGCCCTCTGGAATGATGAACGGTGACTGCATGCCACACTGAGAGCAAAAACATTTAAATTCAGTAAATCCTATTTTTATGGTAAGTCCTCCCAAGTAAAAACGAAATGTTGAAAATCTTCAGGCTGATCATTTTGTTAAAACAATGGCTATAACAGGAGCAAATTATTACTAATAAAAAACCCTGGATAAAAGAATGGATATGCGATGCGGGGATGGGAGCGGGGATGCATTGTAAGGCTTGATACTTCGATGCTACTTCTAAAAAATATCAATCTAAAAATGCCCTTTCTGCGAGACTTACCATAAAAACTTCGTATATTAATTGTTTGGAAAAACTTTTGCGGTTGACAAATTTTATCATAACATCATGATTATATATGTACTCGAGAAAGAAATGGATTTTGAGTATCCAGACATCGAGGGACAATTCACTCCTAATCACACACACCCTGCCGTAAATTGTATTGATTTCACGGAAATTCCTTAGAATTCCTTTTTTCAAGAGGAATCTTGTTCGCTTTTTTATATAGTTAAATTCCCCTCTTTGAATATCACCGATTCTTAGTTATTACGATACAGAGATGTTGTTGTTCTAAAATTTTGTTAAAGTTTATGGGTGGCTACAGTCATTGCTAGCAATATTTGGGACACTACTGCATGTTATAAGTATGTTTTACCTTAAAACCCGTTCCATTATAGCATATTTAGATAATAAGAACCCCCCATCCGACTGAATGTTGACACTGGCAACATCAATTTCGCCAACATTGAATTGGGGGGAGGGGGTATGCGGCTTTAAGGGGAAGTGTTCCAGAATTTTTTGCGAGGATTGTAGACATTGTAGATCAAGGTTTCTTATAAACATTTTCTCATGAAAAAATGAGCTTTGATGCGAATTCTATAGAAATAAAAATGGCCTTTCTGCTCGGTCTCACCATAAAAACGCCAATCAGCTGGTGGGATACAGCGGGAAGACCATTAGAATTATTTGAAGAGTCCAAGTGAGAAAACGAACTCTTTCTGTCTACACAGAATGCCAATTCAACACACAGTCTCGCGATGCGTTGAAGTAAAAGCCAGAAGTGGACATTTAAAACAGGCGTAGTCCTCTCCTTTCATTAAGAGCTTTTTATGGCCTACTATCTCGTTGTGTTAAGGCTAATACGTGAAGCATTTTCGGGCTACGAGGTCCAATACATTGAGAGTCAATGCTACGTGTTATTAAGTTGAATTATTCAATTCTTAGGAATTCGTCTTTAGTTATTTGCCAGATTGTATCCTATAAATTTCTCCAACTTCTAAGACACAAAAAGTTTCCTAAAATAAGCCTTGATTAACAATGACCATTAATAGTGAACCATATTGCGTTCTTGTAGGATCATATACTGTGTTTTCCGGGTGTTTTTCTGCGAGTTTGGGTTCCATCCCTCTGTTGTTAAGAACCTCTTGTTCGAGGATTATTTCCTCAAACTACTTGTCTAGCTGTGGTATACGACGTTTTACTCTTTACAGCGACAGACAGTTACTATTTAAGCTTCTTTATTTTAGCTAGCTAAAGCAATTGGCAATGGTGGTTTTAATGAAATCATGGAAGCAGAATTGGATTTCACCCTCAAGCCAACACAAACAAGTAAAATGTGAGTTCGATCCGTGTCGGATTCCTGTTGAGCATCTCCTTATAGTCTCTAGATATTTTCTTATTTAGCCGGAGTTTCGATGCCTTTACCCTACAAGGCTTGTAGAAAGAGAATTTTTGACAACATTCTAGCAAATTGAGTAACCGGAATTTTTAAAGTAGTTTTTGAATCTTGGATTGTGGTGGGTGGTCATTTTAAGACTTGGGAACATTCTGGCAAATCAATGGTTATGACGACATCGATGAAGTAGGAAAGTTACTGTCAGTGAAAATCTTACTTTTGAACTTTTGGGTTTTTAATGATATGGTCCCAAAGAACATCTCAAATGGACCAAAAAAATAAAACACCAAATCGATTTGCATAAATGTAGTGACGGAGAACATGATGCTTTTATCCTTAAAGTAACGCTGAACACATCAAAAGAAAGATTTATGCACGAAACGGTTAAGACTCAAAATATCAGTGTTGCGTTTTGATGACGTCACACAAATTTCAAATCGTAATAACGTCTGAGTATTAAGCCAAAACGAATTGGTGTTTTATAATTTTTCGCTCCATTTGAGAAAATTTGCATTATTTTGATGTCATATTCATAATTATTGGAAATACTGTCATTTTGTGCAGACGAAATCTTGATACCAGATGGTAATTTTTCAACCAGGTTTTTTGAAAAGTTAGATAACAAGCTGGTGCAGGGCATGAATTTCAAAATTTTAAAAAAATGTCAACAAATTAGCCAATAGTGCTCTATGGAATATAAACGTCAAATTTGTAAAACATCTTTCTGAAACAGAGGTCCACTACCTTATTGTGATAATATATTTTTGCAGCTGGATGCTCCTCAGTATTGGAATGTTTTAGGCACAGCGATTTGAAGGCAATATCTCTAATGTTTCTGGAATTATTTTCTGTAAAATTTCCAAAAATAAAAAAGTAGATATCCGGAAACAGTGATTAAAGTTCTGCATGCTATAAAAACGTTAGGCCTAGTGGCTGTGTGATACAGAACGTTTTACGAAATTCTTTCTCCGGGATCAGATATCCCTTTCTCATAATGTTCAGCTTTTTCCTTCTTGTTTTGTTGCATTTTTATTGGCGTATTACTTTCTCTGTGCCGTACCTTCTTGTCTGATGATATTCTTGTGACGTAGCAAGGGTGATATCAGAGTGTCCAAGATATCTGAAATGACCAAGCTCTCATTCTGTTGACCTCTACGTATTGATGGCATAGGCATTTTTTGCTTCTGCAGACAGGAAGCATCGTCTGTCTTTGGTCTCTTGCTGCCTTTAATTTCAACAAACCTGTTACCTTGAAACTTTTATTCTTTTGAGTATCTCTTATTCTTGGGTTTTCTTAACCAACTTTTCAAAAATTTATTGAACCCAGTCAATGTCACACAAAAATAACATCACGTACATCTATCAATTTTCTCCACAGAGATAAGATAGACACACAGAATAACTAAATCATCACAGGGATACATTTCAGCCATTTGTACGACAGAGAGTTTTTCGTGTGGAAATGTCGACATTTTTGGGAGCTATTTTGCGTTGCTAAGGCGCTTCTAAACAGGAAAAGTGTGACTTGCCTTCAACTTTTACGTTGATTCTAAAAAATGAAAAAATTGTCAGAATTTGCCCACTGTTTCTTGTTGAGGAACCTAACATTAAATTAATACTGGGACTAACATTTTATTTTAACTTAAATTTTGAATCATAGGTTCGATTTAATTTCGATTTCAATCTTCATTAATTCTTATTCTTATTTAAATGTTAATTCATGTAAAGAATAAATTGATTTCAAGTAAAGATTAAATTTTAAGGAAAACGCAGACTTTTGATTAAATTAATGATGAAGGGCAGAATATGAAAGATTTTGAATTGATGTTGTCCATAAATTGTATCATTTCTTCAATTCATTTAAACATTATAGTTTAAGCGACAAACATAAAAAGAGTAATAAAAGACGATTTGTCCATGTTTTGAGCATTTCGAACCCGTCGCAGGTTCAACATCAGCACAAGTAAAACTTACTTTTACTGGTGCTTTTTATGAACCTGTCATTATTTATTACTGTCTTTACGTCTTTACTGAGTAATTCAAATATCTTTATGTCGCTCAAATTATAACGTTTACGTCAATTGAATGAATCATAGAAATTATGGATAACATCAATTCAAAATCTTTTATCGTCTGCCTCTTCATCATTAAAGTAAAGATCAGAACTATATTCAGGTTCTGATTCGGATTCAAACAGATTTTAAAACCGAGCTCGAGTTTTAGATTAATATTTATATTAACTTAAAGTTAAAAGTTTACGCAGTTGTCTTAGTTGGTTAAGGGCTGGTCTATATATACTAAAACGTGAAACTTATCAATTAACCTCTTGTAAAAGTACCTTTGTGTCTCTTGAAAATGATTTTCAGATGCTGTTTTCGCATAATTTGGTGGCCTGTGGAGTAGGTGAGCCACGGGAACTTTGTTTTTCGCCTTTGGTGCATTCTCTTGGGTGAAATGGACTAGCGCTTATTTGATCTGTGTCACTGGTGACTCTTTCAACGATCTCATAATTGTCCTCAATAAGTGAATTTTAGTGTGATCAGTACGACACAGCGGAAATTGCCGACCCCTGCGTATGAAAAAATCAAATATCGAATTTTAAAGCCTTCCTATGCACGCTTTCCTTTTACCGTTTTTGAACGTCAAAAATTATGCTCAATTAAATCATTTGAATGTAAAAAGGATGTATTTGTAGTATAGATACCATAATTTGTTTCTGCCAAATGACAGTCCTTTATAAACCTTCTTATGTTGACAAAATTTGAATCAAAAATCAACCGAACTAAATTACCCATCAGATAATGAATGAGAACCTCAAAACAATAACGAAAAGTTATGCAAATGTTCTCAAAGATATCCATTCTGAAAAATGAAATTGAAAGCTCAAAGCAATTGAAATGACATACCAAATGTAAATTTCAATATCGAAATATATATATTTTAATCTAGGTTTGAAATTTTGAAACGAAAAAATTGTTGTGCCTTTTCATTAAATTCTTATTTCTGCTGCCCTTTTACCGCTCTTTTCTCCTGATTTAAATAACCAGTCGGACATTATCAGATTTCAGGTTTAGTAGCTAAACCCGATCCCAACCGGATAGAAAAAGTAGAACATTTGTAAAATCACAACTTTTGCCCGGGCCGATGCATCATACGATAGCATTTTATGCTATTTGACAGCAACTAGTCCATGCCAGCTTTAACTTTCTCGATTCCTTTAAATAGGTTTTATATTGTTTAATCGAGTTACCTGGGCACAAATCTGTAAACTCTGTTTCTTTGGCGCATGAAATGGTCATAGATTGTTTGTGTTGCTATTTAAATACTTGTATAATATATCTGAACTTGTTATTACAGGGAGAAGAAGAAGGAATTTATCAATGCAAAATATTTGTTGCGCAAATTCGTGCATAAATCCGAAAGCTCACCGGAAACCCAATCACAGGTTAACATTACATCTTCTCAGGCGGCATTGTCTAAATAAAATTACCGGGTACCTATGATTTTGAAATGTTTTGATTTGCGAAGTCGATTTCTGCAACGGGGAATTAAATAAATTTTCGTCGTAAATGAATTTCATCTTTCAAAGTTTACTTGAGCGACACAACTATTTTTACTGAAACTGTTACGACGACAATTGAACGTTCACGAACACACTATTTTAAAAACGAAAGATTTACGTAATATTTAATAGTTTACTACGCAACCAAACATGGATCGTTAGTTGCTAATTTGTTATGAGTCTGACTGATCTTGTTTGTAAGTTCTACACAAGGGGACACAATGTTACTAACTTTTCTTAACACTTCTGTTGGAGAATTCTACTCCAAATCATTGATTTTTAGTTCGACACAAAGTATGACAATCAAAGAAATGACTACACTTTGATTTTAACCCCACATTTCTTGATATGATCTACACTCTATGTCCAATTCTCTAACTCTTTTTTTCCAATCCTAATTCGCAAGTATCAACCATTTACAGACTGGTAAAAGAAATATTTTGACCAATAAGGATATGCCATGTTACAACTTACGTAAATGAAATTCTTTTCATTTTATAACATTCAATACCCACCAGTCCCACTGAGTCATACATGAAAATGAGGCTTTTATTTACGACAATAAATGAAGACGAGTTAATTATATGCAAAATATCAATGTAAGAATTAATAAATAAAACAGCATGAATAATAATAATAATAACTGCATAAACGAATAATACGCGAGTGCAGGGATTCCCCGACAGTTTCCACACAGTCAACAGTTACAGCAAAGCCTTATTTCATGTCAAGTTTTGATCGCAGATATTCAAATTGGCTTCTTTTTAGCATCTCTTTCATGCTACAATACATAAGCTCAATTGTCCCTTTGTGAACCAGTTCATTAACGAAATCTTTCTATCTATCTATCTACTGATATACTGATTTCCTTCTAAAAAAAGCTTAGCACCACTGTCTACGAAAATAATAAAATAATAATTATGACAATAAAGATAATAATAATAACAATAATATGTAAACAGAAAATAAAATGAATTTTTTAAATTTTTAACATTTTAAGATTATAGCAGAGCCAATTATCAAGGATCCGTGACAGATGTCTGGGGAACAATGTTCGAATGCATTTTCTAGGGCAGTAAGTCATGCTGATCAAAACTAGCTGGGATAATTTGATGGAGCTTGCCTTGTAACAGCGCTTTCTGCACTTCTATTTCCTTTGTCTTCTTGTTCCTCTTTCTTCTCTATTGTGGAGGAGTACTAGGAGGTCTGGGACGAGACTGTGAGGAATGTGAATGCGTGGTCGTAACGAGTGAGTAGTCAGTGAAGTGGGTTGAAATTTCGTTGAAGTAAGAAGTTGTTTTAAGTGAAATATAGAATTTGATTGTAAAAAAAGTAAGGTATTGGAAGAGAATACGTTTGCTTATATTTTTACTCTTACTTCATCTTACTTTTCTCCTTTCTCTTCCCTCTCATCCTCTTAGGTAAGAATTCTTGGGTGTTGTCTGGTTCCGCCAGTTTAGATTCAGAGTCAGGTGTGAATTTCGGGAACGCTTCTTGTCATGTGGCCGGAAACCGGGTTTTCTATTAGCCAATCACCTGATAGCAAAGGTCTATTCAGGCAGGCAAACATTGCAATGCACAAAATGCCAATTTTTTTGCATTAGACTTATTTTTCCAACAGTTAATAACTATAAAAAAACCGGTCCACTTGCGTGCTTGCGTGGGAGGTCGTTTGAGCATTCCTTTTTCGGTCTTCCTTCTTCCTTCAACTTTTTGCAGTGAAGAGCTTCAAGATTCTTGAACGTGCCTAAATCTTGACTTTACCACTGTTTCGCTGCAAATCAATCTGTCTTAAGGAGAATTTTTAAATGAGAGCAATCCGCTTCAACAAATGTTGTATTTTGAAAAAAAGTATTCATGAAACATCCAATTTCAGAAATCTATTTTTCTCTTAATATAGTCACGTGACAAATTTTAAAATACATTAGGATAAGATTTATTTTGTTTTCTATAGTGGTTGTTGATTTCCAGCTTTCTGACTTGTTTGAAGCAAATAATACGCTGATGTGCATTGGGATGTTTGAAAAAGGCAAGGTTTTGAGTAAAAATGGCAGCCATTTTTAAACAAGCGCCCTGTCGGCCACGCCCACATTTTTAGAGGGTTGCACCAGCTGGTTTTGATCATTAGGACTTACTGCCCTAGAAATTGCATTCAAACCAACTTCCCCAGACATCTGTCACGGATCCTTGATAATTCTGCTATTAAGATTTTTTGCTTTTCTAGTGTTTTTCAATTGACTAAGTTATACCATTTAGATCATTGTGCAAATCTTTCATGTTTAATAATTTGCACTCTGTTCGCGAAGATTTGTAGTGTTTGACTGTCAGTCACATTTTAATTCAAGCCTTTCCATTGTATGACAGTGTGTGGCAGGAATGAGAATCTAAAATATTCTCTTTTTGTTTGAAGTTGTATAGACAGGGTTTTTTCTTGAAATAACTGGCTCAAAGCTTAACCTCAATTTTATCACATATTTTGACTAAATCGACCATGGAGATTTCAAATCCGAGAGGGGCCAAAAAATTTTGACCAGAAGTTGACTTTTTTGCTTACGTCATCAACATGTGAAAAATGTACTTTGAACCCCTATAAACTTTGCAAGTACAAATTATGACAAAACTAACTTGATATATGAGCTCTACACAGTCAGAGCTTTTGAACGATGTATAATTTTTTTAATTTACCAAATTTTAAATTTTTAGTTATGACGTCATCTTTATTTGATGACGTCATCATAGTCTTAAAAATAGGCAGAACAACAAGGAAAGATAACTTAGAATTAACTAAGTGGAAAAGTACATAACTTGACATCCTCATTCGAAATATAAATGTTGCGAAGCCCGAAAATGCCAGGAAATGTCAATAACCGGCATGGGTTGATGCTAGTGATGCCGTAACTCTCGTAAAGGTGTCAAATCTGTTGCGTTTACTTCAGGATGAAGAACTAAGTGGAAAAGTACATAACTTAACATCCTCGTTCGAATTGTAAATGTTGCGAAGCCCGAAGATGCCAGCTCTTCATCCTGAAGTAATTACGACAGATTTGACGCATTCTCAAGAATTGCGGCATCACTGGTATAAACCCATGCTGGTTAATTGACTTTTCCTGGCATTTCTGGGCTTCGCAACAGTTACATTTGGAATGAGGATGTCAAATCATGTACGTTTCCACTAAGTTCTTCATACTGTAGTAAACGCAACAGATTTGACGCATTTTCGAGAATTATGGCATCACTGGCATCAATCCATGCCGGTTACTGACTTTCGCTGGCATTTTCGGGCTTCGCAGCATTTACATTTCGAATGAGGATGTCAATTTAAGTATGTTTTCTCTCAAATCTTAATCGTTAAGTTAACGAAACTGGTATTATACTTCCTCTGGCATAATGGCATTAGATACAATATATTCCATGCCGGTCATGCCTCTAATTCACTTTTCCTGGAATTTTCAAGCATCGGGACATAAGTTTTTGAATCAAGCACCCAGAAATACATATAGATTCGTTCCAACGTTAATTCTAAGTTATCTTTCCTTTTTGTTCTGCCTAGACAAATTAGAAAAGATAAATGAAAGAGCATTACGACTGGTTTACTCTGATTGTACATCATCATATAAGATGTTGCTTGGTTAATCAAAAGAGACTACCAATAAGATAATAAGACACCTTGCATTTGAAATATATAAAACACTGAATAATGTGAATCCATCGTTTATGAAAGATTATTTCTTTGAAAAACATGTAGACCACAATCTTCGGATAACAAATCTCTTGCAAATACCGAGGGTTAGAACAACTAACTATGGGATTAAATCCTTAAGTTTCCAAGGGCTAAAAACGTATGCATATCAAAAGAAAAATGTTTTAGGGTTAGATCTAACTTGTAAGGCGCTAATTTCGCGAGAAGAGATTCCTATGCCGAATAGAATCACCTATGCTTAACACCCAGGAAAGTTTCTTAAGAAGATTGTGCCGCTCTCCGTTGCACCATACGGCTTTATAAATTGAGACGTCAACAACCTATTCCCTTTTCGAAATTGACACGGTGCCACTTCGCAGGAACAAAAGTAGTTGTAGAAAGTAGTCTTTTGTGTTATTTAATTCCCTATAGCCATTGTAACTGAAGTACATTATTTGTACTGATCACCATTACTTTATTTTCTAAAGGAACTTTGTCATGCCATTACCAATAGGGACATACTTGCTGTTCTACAACTTTACGCGGAAGGTGTGGATCTGGCCAAACCAATACCTGAAGATGTAAGTTGTTTCTCTCCATCTGATTTGTCAGATCCTGTAGTTGACAACACTGCACTCACCAAAGGGTGGCATATTGAAGTTCTTGAACTGTCGTGTGAATATTTTAATTGTTGCCGTTTAATTGGAATTTGAATAAAAAACGCAGTTGCACAAATAAATTGGTTACTCATTAGTCAACGATAGCTTCATTAGGAATTCTAATTCAAAATAGCCATTTCCTATGATTCTTCATATCTCTTTACTCGTACCTCATAGTCTATAATACTAGATTCGTTTCCGTTCTATTTTCAATTGGCTTTGATTTATTGATTTACTATTTCTATTATGGAATATACCGTTGTTGTCATCGAAGCATTGTGGTGTTTCTTTTACAGGCTTTCCAAAAGAGAAGGCGCTTATTCGAAATATATTGACAATGCCGTGAAACAATGAAAATCTATGCATTTCAACCACTGAAAATAAGTTCAGTGCTTGCTCAATAATCAAAAAAGATGAATTGAAGAGGGAAAACCTCTTGTGCAGATCAGTCCGTTACGTACAAGCATAGTATTTACATGCGTATATGTTGCTGAATGGATTGCATCTGCACTATTTAGTTTATTAACAATGAGTTTCATACATACTTGTGTTTCTAGTGTGGCTACTTTTTTCAACTTCATCACTAAAGGTAATGTCTGCGCAGTGTTTTTGAAGGGTGTGCAGCATTGTGGAGGGATTTTTGCAGTAATATGGAAGGTCTTCAGTAATATGCAGGGATATCTTCAGTAATGTCGAAGGATTTTTGCAGTACGGTACAGGATGTTAAGTAATGTGGAACTCTGTCTTTCAGTAATGTGGATGATGCGCAATAATTTGGAGGGCTGTCATTCAATAATGAGGAGAGTTATCATCATTACTGTGGCGGTTGTGGAGTAATGTTGACGGCTCTCTTGAGGAAATGTGGAGGGCTTTCATCAGTACGGTGGAGAGCTATCTTGCAGTAATGTGGAGGATGTTCAGTAATGCGAAGGCTATCTTGCAGTAATGTGGTGGATGCGGAGTGATATGGATTGGCTATCTTGAAGTAATGTTGAGGGCTATCATCAGTAACGTGGAGGGATATCATGAGTAATGCGGAGATAGCCCTCTACTTTGCAAATGATAGCCCTCCACATTACTGAAAGATAGCCCTTCACATTGTTGAGCTCCCTCCACGTAACTGCACATCCACCACAATACTGCGCACACATTACCTAGGGTTTTCATGTCCCAAGCTCTCATGAATCACATGATTGTCCGAACTTCTATTACTTGTACGGTCTCAAACCTTTTTGTTGCGATTGTCTGCATTTTTGACTCGCAGGACACGATGGATAGGTTTGTTCCCGTCTCGTATCATTCATGTGGGCATTATTTCATTATTTGTGATAATGCATTGCGAAAAATATTGTTTGTATATCCAATCGTATCATCATAATGTAATATTACATAAGGTTGGTAAATGGTGGTTCACGCTTACTCTAGAACTTTTAAGACACATGTGCCAAAGGCGCACATTCCAAGGAGGGTACGGGGATATGCTCCCCCAGAAAATTTTGGAATTTTATGTCTAAAGTTTTCCTGGCTGGTTTCTGTGACTGATATATGTTTTAGTCTATCTAACTAAAAAGTCATTCTATCTCACCAATTTGGAAAGGGCCTGAATTTATTATTATCTTTCCGACCTTTGTTCGAGTAACTATTTCTAGCAGGCGATATTCAAATGCTATTATGTTTCCTGTTTTATCTTAATCACTCTTTTTGTACCCCCCTCTTTCTCTCGAGATTATCAATTATTTTACTCTATTCTTCTTCCGAGTAGAAAGGGTATTTTGGCAACATCGAATTTTATTGGATACCCCTCTTATTGGATACCCATTAAGAAATTTAACTTTCAATGTTTTTTCTGTTTAATTTCGCTAACTGCCTACGTCGCTGGTCATTTTGAAAAGAATGATTACGAGCTGAATAAGAATGTTTTGTTTACTTTATGATTACATATACTATAGTTATGTGGCATTTGCTCAGCATGCAACACTTATCTTCAAACAAAAGCATAATCAAGGCACTCTGCCATTCTGCCACTCTCTAATAATTTACGCAATTATTTCGGCAGGATGGCAATCAGGAAAAAAAACGAGCATGGCCCCTCAATATGAAGGTGAAGGTGAAATGGTGTTTTAGCGCCAGTCGCTAGGATCTCAGTAGTAGGTTAACTTATCGAGACCTCGGCCCTAGCCGTGACGCTACCGTGGCTGGGCTCGAACCCTGACCACACTGAGCTTCTGACACCACGAGTCAGCTGGATTACACCACGATGCCACAGCACCTTCAAATATCATAACTCTAAATTTGAGGATTCTGCTGTAAAATATGTAATTCTAAAATCACACCTAGCATAAGGGTCACGCCTTAAAAAGAAAAAATTCGTTTTTGCAAAACGCGCATTTGTTTGTTGGGTTATCTGGTTGCATTCGAGAGCACAAACTTTAATTTAAAATAGGATACCATAAACAAAGATATTCACGATGACTTTTAACCCGAGATGCAATGCTCCGAGTATATGTTATGACGATTGGCAATTCTACATCGAAGGAACTTAACTTTCCTTCATTTCTCTTCTTACTTCTGTATTATTATTTTACTTCGATAATCTTTATCGGTATAGGTACTCTGTTTATTGCCATGTCAAACCGGTGTAGATTTCAAAAAGTTTACATAGCATCTAATCAACACCCCTTGTTTATTTAAAACTTCAACTGAAACTCCGTAAATACGGATGTAAGGCCAAACAAATGTGGCAATGTTGACGGAAGTGACTTAGGCCCTGGCCAAACGATCAAACATTGTTGGTCCAACATTTCAAGTTTGCTTTACAACAAATGTTTGACCGGTTGCCACGTCTAAAAGCAATGATGTCCAACGGCTTGGCTAAGTCTGTCACTAAGATGTTATTGCTAATGCACAAGCACGAATGCTTTGTTGCTTAGAAATGTGGCTAGATGGTGAAATGTTGCAAGTTGTTCAGTTTGTCAGAAACCAAAGAAATGTTTGGCAAGCAATGTTGGAAAGGCGGCCAAACGATCAAACATTGCTTGGCAAGCAAAAATAAGAAAATGTGTACGTTTTTGAAAAATATCAGAAACATTTTTTGCTTGACTCTCACAAAAAATGTTGGACGAGCAATGTTGTTTGGCGTTGTCAAACGGTCAAACATTTTAGTTTGACAAGCAAATTTTACTGTATTAGACATGATAGTCACCACTTATCATGACAAGCCTTTGATATTTAGTTGGGCAACGTTTCGGGAGAGATCCGTCTCCCATCATCGGGCAATGAGAAATGTGGTTTCTTGCCTATTTATTGCAAAGGTCGGATCGAAAGGTGTGAAATTAACCGGACCTGCGAGGAAGCTCGGAATTTTTGGCGCTCAATTTCTAAAATTTGTGGCCCCAAAATTGCGTTCAGTGCAACTTTTGATGTTATTCCACCAGATTTCTGGGATTGAGTAAGATACTTGATTGATACAAGGAGTTGATAGAACTGAGTGAATGCTCTCTTTAACAAGTCTGTTTTTCCAGTTCTTATCTTCATCAATCACTGAAATGTCGGAAGTCATCCGTAATGTTGAGATAGAAGACGATGAAATGATAATTCTCTACATGTGAAATTGAAGTTCACTACAGAAGTAGAGAATGATGGAAAACTAGCCTTCCTTGACACTGAGATTCAACGGAATGCCAATAAAAGTCTAAGTGTATCAGTGTACAGGAAGCCCACTCACACTGACCAATACCTGAATGCGAACTCGCATCACTTAGACAGTGTCAAAAACAGTGTCATATCTTCTCTCTTCAACAGAGGAAAATCTATGAGTACAAAAGGATCTCAAGCGTTCTAAAGGCCAATGAATATAAACAAGAAGACATACGCAAGGTCACGAGAAAAATCTCAAAGCCCAGACAGAATACTGATGCTGACAAAGAGGAGCCTAAATGTTCTATGGACCTGCCATATATCAGAGGGACATGTGAGAAAATCCGTCGATCTTTGTCTAAATAATAGGTGTACAAAATATAAGGTGTACTTTTTATTCCCTTAATACACTTAAAAAGTCGCTTTCAAGGCCAAAAGACAAAGTTGACGATCTTGAAAAATCAAACGTGGTACAAAATACCATGTAGAGATTGTCCTAAATCATATATAGGACAATCGAAAAGAGAGACAGGAACTAGGCTCAAAGAACATAAATCGAATGTGACCCATGGTCGAACTGACAAAAGTGATCTTGCCAATCATTATTGGACGGGAAAACACCAGATGGATTGGGATAACATTTCAGTGATTGATGAAGATAAGAACTGGAAAAACAGACTTGTTAAAGAGAGCATTCACTCAGTTCTATCAACTCCTTGTATCAATCAAGTATCTTACTCAATCCCAGAAATCTGGTTGAATTACATCAAAAGTTCCACTGAACGCAATTTTGGCGCCACAAATTTTAGAAATTGAACGCCAAAAAATTCCGAGCTTCCTCGCAGGTCCGGTTAATTTCACACCTTTCGATCCGACCTTTGCAATAAATAGGCAAGAAACCACATTTCTCATTGCCCGATGATGGGAGACGGATCTCTCCCGAAACGTTGCCCAACTAAATATCAAAGGCTTGTCATGATAAGTGGTGACTATCATGTCTAATACAGTGTCAGAAACAGCCTTGATAAGTCCGAATCAGTCTTCATCATGTTGACAAAATTAAAGAAAAAGCTCAAAAATCTTATTATAACCTTTTATCGAAGAGTAGAGAATGGGGTGGTTTTCAACCAAAGCTCTTTCTCTATCTCTTCGATCACACAATATCACCAATTCTAAATTACGCTTCTGAAGTCTGGGGTTTTGATGAATGGCCCAAATTGGAAACAGTCCATCTTGGTGCCTGTAAGTATGCACTAGGTGTAAGGACAAATACAACTACCGAGGGTGTATATGCTGAGTTAGGAAGAATCTCTCTAAAACATTACCGTCATATTAATATCCTTAAATTCTATAGCCGTTTATCAAAATTAGACTCGCGGCGTTATGCTAGTCTAGCTTATCATTGTCTTATTAAAGATGCTGAAGAAGGGCTGACAAATTGGGTTTCGAAAGCTCGCAACCTTAGAGCAATATATGGCATCGAAGACTCTGATAACTCGACTACTATTAAAATGAAGGTCCAAAAACATTTTGAGTCTGAAGTTTTAAATAAGCTCAAGTCCCAAATTGTCGATGATAAAAAATTGAAATTATACGCTTCATTCAAACAGTCTTTTAAATTTGAGCCATACCTTGACTTTTTACAAGATTTTAAAACTAGATCCTCCCTAGCAAAATTAAGGCTTAGTTTTCATAATCTTCAAATTGAATCAGGTAGATTTGGAAAAATAAATGTACCAAGAAACGAAAGACTTTGTCCTTATTGCAAAATGGCGAACCTACATTTAGTTGAAAATGAAGTACATTTTATAATGTCGTGTCCGTTATATAAAGAGCAGAGAAAACAAATGCTAGGTATGATAATCCAAAAATTTCCAAATACAGCCAACCTAAATGAAGATAATATGTATTTTTGGTTAATGACCCAAGAAGAAAAGGATGTAGTTGAAAACCTGGGATATTTCTGTAACAAATCTTTCGAGAGGAGAAAACGTTTCTTAGAAGGTCCAGAATTACTGTTTGACAATGATGATATGAACAATGATAATGTGGTGTGATAGAAAATATCACAAATACTAATGAAAATAAGAAATTATTTAGAATAAAAAATATTTGTAGTCATTAATATCTACCCTCTTTTATAGTTAGCTTGTATGAATGAAACAAGTACAGATGTTAAGTATTCTCATAATTTTGCTTTTCTGTTTATGTGAAATATGTTATGTAGCACATGAGCGTAATTAAAGTAGTAAAAAAACTTCCTTATTCGAATGTAACTAACAAGAATTTCTTTTATAAATTTAAATATGTGATAATAATTGTAAAGTAAATGGTTAAGGGCCATCTCGGCCTAGATGCCAATTGTGAAAAAAAAAATATTTACTCTCAAGCAAATTTTAGTTTGATCAGGGCCTTAGATATCCGCCAGAACTCACACCACTTAACGAAATGAAGCGCTTATATCATCATTTTATTTAAGCTGAAAGTTTTTTCTATATTGGATCAACAAAAATGATCGAATTGGGAAAATTTCAAATTACAGAGATCCAAATTTTATTCTTTTTTTATAAGATTTTGTATTTTCAATGGGAATTTTCAAGGGACCTGAGGATATCACTGGTAGGAAAATTTCGTGTTTCACAATCTCGAATTAGACAGAGCTGTCTATATTTGCTGATGCTGAAATACTGCTTTTGTCTGCTGAGAGGTCAATTATGTTTTTTATTGAAAACTACTTCTTTGTGCTTCATCTGCGATACGGGGTCTTCCAATTCATGTGCAACACCTCGAGAAGACCCTTTTCTTTCGCTGTTCTTAGTGTGACAATGATTCAAGGTGTTTGTTGTTTTGTTTATTTCGTACTTTATCCAAAACCTTTAAGATACCCATGATTATTCAAATGGTTAGTGTCAGTGTACACCAATGTGGTGTGTTATTTTTCTTCCATCCAACATTTATTCAATAAAGAACCTTTATCTTTCAGTAGAGTCGTCCATTCTCTCTGTTGAATTAGAGCTACAATCTTGGAAAAATATATTGGAACGGCGTATATAGTTTTTCTATTATCTATTGATTCCCCGTTCTCCCCCGTTACAATGTTGTTTCGTACAAAAGTTTTCTTGCTCTAATATCAACATTGTTTTGGGTGTAAAAGGGGGAAAAATTGGAGTTATGGAAGTAGAAAATCAATAGAATAGGCCATATTCTTGGACAAAATGCCTTGTTCCAAATATTTTGTCCAAGATTGTGGTTTGCGTGGTTCTTCGGAAGAGTTTCAGTTTGCTGTTTTCCATTTTATGTTATTTACATTCACTTTATTTTACCTTTTAAGGTCATGATCTTCCAATCTCCCTGCTTCGTTTTTTGCTTATTACCGCTGCAGTAACAATCAGCTTTTCCCTTTTTAGAAATTCAGTGGAACTGCACTGCACATTGCTGTTCAGCAAGAAGATTTGACCTCTTTGCACCTGGTGGATTTTTTAGTGCAGAACAGGTATTTTGCTAAAATATACTTTTGTTGACAGCCGTAGGTGTTCTTATTACACGAGTCGCCATTGATTTGAATTGCTGGACGCTTGCAACTGCGAGCAACTGGGACTAATTTCCTTTCGTTTTGTTTTAGTGTACTGATTGTTTCGTGTCTATTATTTTTCTGCTGAAAATGTGGCGACTCCAGACAGGGATTGATTTGTTTTGTACGACTCGGCTCACAACTCAACATAAACTTGCACCAAATTTGTTTCGCAATATCTCTCCAAAAGGTCCACCACTGCATGAAAACAGAGGGTATTGAGAGAGAAATATTTCCTTCTCAATAAATTTATAGTTTGTGACATGTGCTACACTTCCCTGTTTTTTGATTTTTAAAATTTCATTTTAAAAGGCTATTCTTGGTTTCAGTCCATTGATTTCACACGTGATTTCAATAATCATGGCCCTAAACCCGTTTCAAAACTTTCTCTGATTTCGCAAATGCGGGAATTATGATGAATAATTAGAAAAGAATTCAAGTAGCAAGTAACAAGCTAATTATGATGTTTTTATGTAAGAAACAGCAGCATATTACCATTGTGACTTCTTTCACGCTACTGATATTGATGCATTCAAAACCCAAAAGATTTTCCACAAGTAGCATCCCACAGTAAGTGGAATTCTAACGTAGACATTCAAGTCTTATTTATTGTTGTATGCCATTTCATGACAAATACAATTTTGTATATATATATATATATGTATGTATTTATTTATGAAAGTAGAATTAATGCAGAAATACAGATATTTTCTGCTTTAATTCTACTCTCATATTTATCTACTGCTACTTGCGAACCAAACAAACTAAATATGTTTTATATATATGAATATATATACACAATTCGAAAGTCATTCAATCTTAAATATAAATAAGTAATCAAAAAAACAAATCTTTTTTACACTTTGCAGTAAGCTTCATCAGAAATAACAATCAATTACATAAGAGCATACATTTATACAGAAATTAATGGTCGAATTCATGTCTTTTAGCAACAATATTGATACAGTGAATTCTGATGGAAATACTGCTCTTCATCTTGCATCATGCATGAATAAACCTGAATGTGTGAAACTTCTTCTTAGAGGTGGTGCAAATCGACATGCAGGTAAGTTTTTGCCAATTTCTTCTTTCGTGGTAGGAATATTAATTGAACTTGGCCATACTGGGCAACGTTGTTCGCCAACATATCAGATTTCACGTTGCTTAATTTGTTCATGTTGTCCAGCGAAGTGGCCAAATAAGGCATCATTGTTGAGCAACAAATTTGATATACTAAAGATTTATGGTGTTTGTTGTTTTGTTTACTTGCTAACTTCAACTGTTGTTCACAGAATATGGTATTAACAAACACAGCTGCCACTTTCCTATTGCTATTAAAATATTTAGATCAAAAGAGGCTACAAAACTAGAACATGGCTTCGATTGAGTTCCTTTCTTACAACAGATGTTGTCTGACTTATTCAGAAATTGACTTGGTTAATTAAACGGCGTGAATCAAACGATGATTCGATCTTGTAAATAGTAATAATAATAATGGCTTGAAAACTAAAACCAACTATTTACCATGTCAAAATTTGACAATACTAAAATTAAAAATTTGATATAACCTAAAGAAAGAAATGTGAAGAAATGTTTGCAAATGATTAAAACGAATAAATCGAGCATGTGTGGCAATTGAAATTTATAGCATATACACTTACCTCACAATAGTATTGCAACGCTTGACCTAAAATGGCGGCCAACAGCAATCGTAGCCCCAAATAACAAAATTTACATAACAAAGCCATGACGGCTCAGAGCCTTCACCGAACTTGATTTAGGCGGGAAAATATTCACGATTGCGTTGACTTTCAATTGAAATAAAAAGTACATGATTTAGTTGTTGCTTCTGGTGAATAATAGTGGAAAACTTGAAGCAGTGCCTTTCAAATTTCAAGCGAAATATTTCAAGGGTTGTCTTGATAAACAGCGATGTATGAACCTTTTATCCAGACTTTGGCTACAAATTTTCATGGTTTGTCAACACAAAAATAGTTTGAACTTTTATTTACCATTTCAATTTTCGGTCCAAATGTACTTATAGTGAAGAATTTGGGGTTGAAATTATTGGTAAAACATTTTTGGTGATTAACTTTTGAAGTTGTTGTTTTGATACAAAAATAAATTTTACACTTGAAGTAGTGTTCAGAAAATTTTTTGGACAATTTCATTCCCGTATTTCCAAACTAATTTTATCGTAAAATTTTGTAAATTACGTTTGAAGCAAATTCTTGGCTTTATAGAGAAGCAATTGGAAATTAAAAAAATACCCAATTTTTGTGCCTGATCAGATAATGCTATCTAAGTTGCCTTCATATGGAATCACAATCACGGATTTGCAATGGTTGACTGCCTACTTATTCAACAGGAAACAAATTGTTCAATACCAGGGAGCCTTATCTATGCAATCCCTGTATATACCGGAGTTCCACAAGGATCCATTATTGGTCCTCTAATATTTTTAATCCATTTTAACGATGCAAATGAAATGCTAAAGTACCCAAAGGTGATTACTTATGCCGATGATACAATCATCTTTACCTCGTCCAGTGACTTTTACGTCATCGAAGAACATCTTAACGATGATGTCCAAAACTTGGCAACCTGATTTTGGGAAAATGGATTAATAATAAATCTAAAAACGGGGAAATCAGAGGCGATGTTTTTTGGAACATCAAAGCGATTAAATTTCGTTAATGGAAGGAAACTGAATATCCAAGTCGATGGGACCTGCATAAACTATACAACAAGCTACAAATACCTTGGGGTAAAATTAGATTCCTCTCTGAATTTTGAGTCGCATTTTAATACAGTTTACAAAAAAGCGGCAGGAAGTCTAAATTTGCTTCGTCGTATTTTAAGTTCAATTGACTCAGCATCAGCTGAGCAGATCTACAGAGCTATGATAATGCCCATTTTCACGTATTGTGGCTCAATCGTACTTGGTTGGTCAGATTCAAGACTAAACCAGATACGAAAAATCGAACAGCGTTGCGGGATTATCATAAAATCAAAAGCCAATCCAACCACCGATTTGAAGATTCCGACCATCGAAAGTGCAATAAAGAAAAACGTATGTGTATTTGTATTTGATTGCCTCCAAGACAATGTTTGTGACCCGTTCAAAAATTACTTTGAAAGAAACAGACACAGAATATATACAAGAAACAACAATCTAGCTGTAAAGGTTCCGAGGATGAAAACAGAATTCGGTCGTAAACGTTTTTGTGTTACAGCGGCAAATGTGTATAACAATATTCCTATTTTAGCAAGATAATTAGACTCTAAGGTTTTATTCAGGACACACCTAAATGATTTAATATAAATATATATTTAAGTATAAACATAGCTTAATTTTACTTCACTTAGCTACTTTGTATATATATTTTCTTGTAGCACAGGACCCTGATAACAGTATGCTTCTCATACTGATAGGTTATTCCTGTATAAAAATTCGTTATTAAAAGTCACTTGCATGTCATTTCGGCCACAAAATAATCTCTGTTTTCTTTTTGAACACCTCTTTTTGAGCGAAAACTGTGACATGGCACAAAAGTTTCAACAATGTTGATTTGAAAAACGAAAAAGTTTCAGTCAACGGCCTAAAAAGTAGCTAAGTTTATTGCTTTTTATCAAGACAACCCTAGAAATATTTCGCTTGAAATTTGGGAGGCACTGCTTCAAGGTTTTCCACTATTTTCCACCAAAAGCAACAATAAGTAATTTACTTTTTATTCTAACTGAAAGTCAATGCAATTCTGAATATTGGATAGAATGATTTAACTGCCAATGTGTAAGATGAACAGGTAGCAGAGTACAGACATGATTCATAAGACTCGCTGCTACATCCACTGTTATACACACTATGTCAATACGATAGTGTAGAAGAGCTAATATCATCTTCTGTCATTTTCTTTATTGTATCTACTATTCTATTTTTCTTATTGCTCCTTTATGCTTCTGCCATCTCTCGAGTCCTCAAACATCATATCCTACCGTATCTAAACAGCTAGCTATACCAATTTCTCGTAGATCTATCCTTGAATACATTTTACACTGCATTGTTATAAAAACTTTGCTCTGATGCTGTGTTCTAATTTATTAGACAGTCCGTTCTTGCATTTCGTAGTGGCCCCATCATAAAGACTAAGTTGAGAGATGATGCTCAAATATCAATGTGCTTGTGACACGAGCATTTCGATTTACTTTTGTTACATCGCTAGTAGATTTGGATAAGCTGATTCCATAATTGCAAGCAGATTTCAACCTTTTCTAGAACTGATTTAATGGCATCTCGAAGTTACCAATTTTCATAAATATAACAGAACAGTAATGATAGAAAACGTAGTTCATTGCGTTGTGGTTACGCTAAATAGGTTGCTTGGACCTAAAATGCGTTACATTAGGAATGTAAAAAATGAAAGCAAAGTCTCGAGCATCCTTTTCAAATACAAAGTAAATCTCGATGCGTGAAGATGTTGAAAACATTTGTGTGATATCAGAACTTTTTGAAAATTTTGCACCAGATGCCCTTTTGCAATCACTAAAACTCTTCTCTGTTCATGAAATTTAGTCAATATGGCACCAAACTGTTCCTAGAACCCACCATTCTCAGCGATAGAGCAAAAATAATGTCAAAAATTTTGTGTCACGGGCACTTTAAGGAGCAGAGTTCTTATGATTATTTCTCTTTTTTGTGAAGTAAACAACGATGGTAAAACACCCATAGCTATTGCAGCGCTAAACGAATTTATGGAGATAAGGGATATTGTGAGTACTTTTTTCATTGCTTTCTCTTTTGGACCAGGCAAGGATTTATTACGAGAAGATTTGCCTACATGCATGCGTGCAGATTCATACACTTAAAGTAGTTTGTAGACTGCGAAGCGAACTCTAACAGCTTCTGTTCTTAAATCGTTTTCAAACTTTAGCGGCTGTTTTTGCAAACAGTGGAGAAATTTCCTGGCCTTCGCCGCATGAGCAGTGCGAGCGGAGAAAAATTCTTTAGCATTCAGCATGATTTACTTAGATTTGAAGGTATAAATGCTCGGTTAATTTGCAAAAGCCACTTTTCGATTTAGAGCTATCTATTCTCTTTTGTCGGAACAGCATTTCGAAACCTTTAAACCTCAAATGGAAGTTGTACCGACGGAAACTCTAGCTGCTTTCTTGAAATTGCACTTCCTGTTATATCCCACTTTGTCTTCTTAAATCAAAAAAGGCATTACCTTTTTCGTGAATATGAGATTGGGTTTTATTTCTGGAGATTGGTTAAATCAGTCACTTATGGTTTACATGATCTTTGCAGCAAGCTTTTCTTTTGAGCCTGCAGCGATACTCCATCGTCATAAGATAGATGACCATGTTATTTACCTCTTTTTCCTGTGAACGAAATTTTTGGTTATGTATCATATAATGTGAATGATGAAAATTCTAACAAACAAACTTTACGTTGGCAAAAACCTGTTCGCAGACCTTGATTTGACCTACTAACTTCTCGACATAGTTGGAGAAGACCTTTTATATAGGCTTTTATGTGGCAAATCATTACATTAAAATGTAAATCGCTGCATTTTGCTTCTAGTTCAGAGAGTTTAAGAACCAGATCCTTTAGTTGATTCTCAACTGTTTGCTTATCCAAGGACCAAACCTTTTCTTCTAGACGGGCTGCCCTTCTCGCTGAATCGTTTTGAATCTATCATTGAAAACAACGTGTTTGAGTCTAGTAAATTGTTTATTTTGCATTTAAAATTTCCCCATCTATACATAGTAGGTAGCTTTGTAGACGACTTAAAGCGTCTTTTACCTGTAAATGCAATGGCTACATTACTATTTTTCTTGACTATTTTCTACTTCACTAGACTTGACTAGTTTTAATTATCTATAGATTTATATAATTCATATGAAGTTTTTGTTATTTTACATCCTTTTCAAGTTTTCTGAAGTTGACCAAGGGAAAATTCAAAAAGTGGATAACGTTAAGATAGACTGGGGAATCGATCAGGTGCTTTTGACTTATTTACTTATTTATGCAAATTTTTAGTCAAGTGTCATGTCGAGTTTATGCAGTTATGAATTAAGTACAATTTTTTCTGATTTATTTCCTTCTTTATCTGTTTCACTCTTTTTGAAGAAGGAGTTTTCTTCACTGTAAAAGAATTTTTTGCAAACTTTATCGATAAAGTATGTTGTAATTGATTTGCACCGTCTTTCAGGCTGATGATATCTATGAAAATCCTCTGGATCTGCTTAATTTGAAAATGGAGAAAACAGAGGAAAGGGATAAATCAGCAGAAAAGGTTTGTTTTAAAATGCATAGATATATGTTAACAAACCAAGTCCATATGCTAAAATGCTGTTAAAATTGGGTGTATTATTTATTCTCTAAATCGTAGGTACTTTCATTCGTGCAAAAAACACAAAAAACGACTTCAGCCGCATTAAAACGGTCAGAGAGCTTGAATAGCCCCCCACACTCGGGAGTTATGCCGAAAACAACTACAAATGATTTAGAATTATCCCTGTCCGACAACCCTGTTGGCAAGAGTACCGCGACTGCTTCCCTTGTAAGTAGTCAACTCGTATTATTTATTTCTTTCGTATTTTCTAATTCAGACTGAAGTTATTTATGCGTTCTTACTCATTATGTAGTGGTGATTACTTCTAACCTTGCAGCCGCCACACCTCAGCCGTTTAATTTTTAGAAAATAATTGAATTTTTTCAACCATTAGTGCATGACATGCATGACTGCATTCCTTTGCCTACATACTTTTATAATTACCGTCACAGGTGTCATATCTACAATCTCAAAAATGACTGAGCTGTTCCTCGTTGAAAATTGAAAATTTTCGCGACAATGCACAATCAAAGTTTTACGTAAAAAGAAGCGTTTCTTTTTTTTAACTGATGTTGTTGGGCTAGTCTAGTAATTGATATGTTGGAATAGTTGATGGATATGTTTGAACAGTTCACTTACTAACAATAAGATTTTGTCAGATTTCAGGAAGTTCTGAGACAACAGCAATTTCACCGACTGATAATGTTCCCTCTCAGTTGCCTCCTCCTCCTCCTGCAAGAAAGAGCATGAGACAGAAAGGACAACAACAGCAAACTCAAACCAAAAAAGGAGACGCTGCTAAAATGGATACAGTCATACCTGGCTCAGTTGGTGGCGGTGTATTATCGACATTTGCTGCAAAACCTTTAGCAACCTCGCATTTACAGCACCCAGAGAGAAGGTGAGTGGGCTACGAATCATTATTCCAGCTATCCAGCTCATGTTTTTTAATAAAAGTATTATTTTACTACAATAGTTTTCCAAACATAACAATATTTTAGTTTTTTAAAACTCTAATCATTAGCTTTAGTACATTTCTCAAACCATGCTGGCTCTAGCTTTTAAAGCCAAATTTTGGGTTACAATTTATTTGCGAAATCTGTGATTTTGTATAGCTATGCTGATTCACTACAGCAAACAGAATTTGAAAATATTGCCATTTTAAGTTGTAATTACTCAAAGTTGCCAATTTTGGCACTTTGCTTTCGAGAAATTTAGGTTTCTTGTGACGTCATATAGCCCCCAAGGATTGCTGAGTGAGCACTGTTTTCCAAGAGGTCGAAGAATCAAGAGATGCGTTGTTTGAAAACCCAGCAGGAAATAAAAATACTGAGTCGTAGTTTCTGTCCATAATTTGCCAGAGCTGATGTTTACGATGAGACCCAATGGCAGCAAGGGCGGGTTAGTCTGGTGTGCTGGTCGTTTAATTGAACTCTCTTCCCAACTATCATTTTAATCAAACAAGAGACTATATGAGATTTTTCGATCCAATATTGAATTGAATAGTTTTCGAATAAGAAAACAGGAAAATATTCTGATAGATTGATAGCGATATCTGCAGTTGAAACAAAGTATTTAGGGATTTAGGTCGATAAATGAGGAGCACAATACAATAAACTAATAAAATTTCTCGAAGTTCATTCGAAATTCACACTCCTGGGCCTCTGTGGGTTATATTCTTGAGAATCAATCCAGAATCACAAGAATCCTCCCAAGACGCCCGATACAGAGTTACAACAACAATAAAAATTGCCATGGCGACTTCTAATGACGTGATGCGTGTGCGCAAAAGTTTCCTTCGTCAGTGGACAATTCAGAGGAATATTTTAAACAACAGCCGATTTGTCATCCATCGACGAAGTAAGAAGCTTCCTGATCGAAAGCCTTTGAAATTCTTAGCATTGACTGACCGACATGTCATCCATCTACGTCACGCAACGATCTACCTAAACATCCGGCGATAGCTTTTTAAAGATTCCCATCTACTTCGCATTGGAAATCAATAAGGGCCTTTCATCGACGACGGTGCGTAGAAATTTTCTAGCATCCACTATCTTACTGTCAAAATTGAGCTCCAAAATGTAAAGAATATATTGCTTATATTCTTATTCAAGAGGAAATATGCTGACACATGGTATATATTGATCATTAGTTGACTACCACAATTGTTATAATTGCCTTTATCAGTATTCGAACGAGTGACTCTCTCGACAACAAGCCAGTTGACTATGGCTGAAGGACCTCGAGTTAGTGCAATGGAGTTGTCAACTGGCTTGTTGTCCAGAAAGCCACTGGTTCGAATCCTAGTCAAGGCAATTATAACAATTGTTGCAACCTACTTATGATGAATACTTATTCTAGAAGAATATACTTTATAGATGGGTCGCACTAGCCACAACAAAAAACAGTAAAACACCACACAGAAGCAGTTGTTTTTGGGTACTTCTTTTATAATAGCTTTGTTATAACATCATTGATATCAATCCAAATATACAACTTTTTAAGTAATAGAGTTGCCTGTTCTTTATATACCGTTCTACGGTTAGCACTAGGCCTAATTGAAATTGGTCGAAAAATATTATTTAATTTCAATCCCCATGTGTTTCTGAAAAGTCTTTCAAACCATTTTCAAGAAAGATTTTCACTAAACTTCCCTCCTCTATGTTTGCATATTCCCTTTATTCTGGACTGAAAGCGGCTAGAGGTTCGCTGAGAAGAATTAAGCCATCTTGGAAGTTTCTTTTTTCTTCGGATAACAGCCTCCTGCTACGTAAATTACTCCTTTTCATTTTCTGTAACATAAATTTTTAAATCTTAACCTATCTTACAAGAATGAGAGCAGAAACGACGGGGAGAAGAAGTGAGAACAACAGTTCAGGCCAGCAGAGAAGCCGCCACATCAATGTTACGTCTCGAGAATCTTCAATTAACTGTTTCATAAATTAATTTAAGATATTTGTGATGCGTAAAAATCAACAACAATACCAGTGCGTCATGTAACCTAATGAGAACGAAAATATTCCATCCCTGAGTGGAGATAGCGAAAAGATGTTACCCGCACTCGTGTTTTTCCATTGACTTGCAGTATGATAAAAAGTTGCGGGTCATCAATATGACGTTACAACATGATAAGGATTTTTCCACGAATGGTCCAGTTTCAAACGCTTATAAAATTGGTTGTATTTGTCACACCAATGTCAAAATACCACCAAAATTATCAGGAACGATTATATTTTCAAAAAATAAGGATAAAAAATTTGGCTGAATAAGCACTTTAAGAGTCTTTTGTATTGAACTCGAGGCTTTCATGTGGTCTGCTCCAAGTTTTCCCTGTCGGTGTCAAAGCAGCTCTATACGGATTTCGTTCAGGAACCTATCAGTTCAAAATTGACGACCATATTTCCTCGAAGCTTCTGCTTTAGTTTTTCTGTTTCTTCTGTGTTTGGTTGAAAGTATAATTTTTCGTCTTGGTCGCAAGCATCTTGAACCATGCTGGGTCATAAATCGCACAAGAACTTCGTTTCTAACGTTATTAATTCGATTGCAGGGTCCAATGGCCAAATTCAATAAAGAAAAATGGAAGAGATTTGGTTCTGCCCTAACCATATTCAATCCGAATTTGTAGAATGATTATTGATATTCGAAATCCGCTTAAACCTTTCTATTTGACCTTCTATTGACTATGGTGACAGAAAATGGTAACAAAACTTGCCAGAATTAAGCTCTATGATATTTCCTCAAAAAATTCGATGGCTGATTACCTGAAAACATTTTCTGTCCTTGTTGTAACACATGACTTAACATCATTCGCAAAATACCAATTTAATGTAATTCTTTGTCGACGGTACAATGCACGGACAGCCGCCCTACGTTAAGAAATTTCGATAGAATAATTAGGGGAGAATCGTGGTCTGTTTTTAGGCCATTAGGATGCAAATATTTCGTTTTAATTGCTGCAAATGAAATAAATACCTTCTTTGTTTGGGAGCTGTTCCCTCTTGTTTGTCTCTTGCCTTTTCAAATATAAATTGCTGACAATGCTTGCCAAAAGTATGAAACACGGTTTTTTACTCCGTACGTACCCCCTTAAGCAATCTCAGTTTATTTTGCGGGTTTCAATACCATACGATAGCCCAACGCATCTACACTCAGACTGTACACAGACGGAAAACGTTGTTTTGAGGGAATGGTTTGATTTTCTCTATTTCCTAGCAAGAAAGAAAGACCTGTCATATTATTGGAAAACTGTTGGGTTCTTCCAACGATTTTTAGCAGGCAATGTAGTTATTCTTTGGCTAATTCAAACCCAATTAAAAGTATTAAATATCTCAGTTTCTCTCTCCATCCGTACAGCCCACCGCCTCCGGCCCCTCCTGCTAGAACTACCTCGTCGATGCCTCGACCGGAAAGACCAGCAGCACCTCCACTTCGGCTTCAGAAGCATCAAAGGAACGCGTCGGATGGAGACATTGTAGATGTACTTAATTTTGCCTCAAGAGAGAAGCATTTAAAAAAGAAGTCGTTGGATCGAATTGACTCTGTTCCGACAAGCTTTCCTCGGTGAGTAATGCTCCTCTTTTATTTGCAATGCAGTATTCCCACTGTAGTGATAGCTTTGGATCCACCCATTATAGAATGCAGAAATTTTGCGAGTACCATATTTAAGGCTGGGAATTAAATAAACTTTTCAGACTTGTAAGGTATCGTTTGTTGGAGAGAGGCATTGATTTATGGAATTTATAATTTGGCATCCTAAAATGCTAGAATACTGATAAAATGGAATGCTTTGATTCTGGAATATACATTTCTAGGTATTCAAAAGGTGTATTTCATTTTCCACCTATAAGCAGAGATATTTTGTATAATTCATGAATTATACGATTTTCTCCCACCAAACGACACAAATTAGCAAAAAACATTTTTTCTTTTTTGCCATCTTGACTGTTAAATTTTTTTGAGCAAATCTTCTCCAAATTGAATTATTTTCAATGCATCTTACCTAAACTTTGCATTTGTTAAAACAAGTTATTATCTCTTTGGAAGAAAATGCTTGGGAAAACTGTTGTGTCACCAAAGTCCTGAAATTCTGCGTGGTCCTCAGTTCCTTTACTTGATCCTGTGGCTTTGTCTTGTTTTTGTTCAGTTATGGTGTTCTGCTTTTCTGGTTCATTAGGGTCGGGTTTTAATAGCGTAGTTGTTCCCGTTTTTCCGTGTTTGAAAGGATTTGTAAACTAATTGTAAACTATTTGTAAACTATTTGTAAACTATTTTTAAGATCGTCTTCGATTTCAGTTCCGAAATCTCCTTTTTCGGTTTTCAATGACATTTTGAAATCACTAAGACAGGGAATGGCATTTTCATGAATACACGTTTTTTAGAAGAACAACCTTTTTAGGAAACGCCGGGCTGAAATTTCGGTCAAACCTTTTTGCTTTCTCCGAAACTATTCTCACAATGCAAATCTCTGAATTTGTAACGAGGCTAAGATAAAACAGTCTAAAGACCCCCTGGGGATACGTTCAGCTAGGCAACGAGCTCCTAAGGGGATTTCTTGGGTTATAAAACTCGATGCATGTGATTTAGCCATCCTTCTTCAGCAACTCGCAATATAAGATAAGCTGCCCCTCCACTCCTCCTGCAGCGACGGTTTCGCCTACTCTCTACCTTTCAAATAGCGAAGCCTCCTTCGCACTCTCCATATCTTAGTCAATTGAAAGGAAGAGAGTAGAATACGGTGAAAATAGAGTACTATTTGAGATGCCCACAAGCAAAGCTCACCATAATTATCACTGTACCGCTTGACTGATTAAACATGTCAATTGATAATTCCAAAGCAAATTTCAGTGACATTTTCAACCTCTCTCTGGCCACTGATACTTTTCCAGACCGTTGGAAAATTGTACGAGTTGCCCCTATTTTTAAGAGCGGTCAACAAGATGACTGTTCTTATTACAGACCTATTTCTGTGTTGCTGTTTTTGGCTCGGCTGTTCGAAAAGTTGGCCTATAACCAAGTTTATGCTTATTTTGTCAACAACAAGCTTCTGTCCTCAAATCAATCTGCTTTTCGTTTGCTGCATTCTGTTGTCACATGCCTTCTTGCCAGTACAAACCACTGGTATGTAAATATGGAAAATGGAAAATACACTGCAAATGTTTTCATCACCTTAAAAAGGCTTTTCATACCATGGATCATGACATCCTCCTTGCAAAGCTAAGTGAATATGGCTTCACGGGTCTAGAGCATTCTTGGTTTGCTTCCTATTTGAATAACAGACGACAATTTAGCAGAGTAAATAGTGCATGCTCGCACTTAAATGAGGTCACTTGTGGAGTTCCTCAGGGCTCATGCCCTGGTCCTCTGCTATTTCTAATTTGCATCAATGACCTTCCCCTTGCTTTGCAAAAATGTAACGTTACTATGTATTCAGATGACACCAGTCTTTCATATGCTTCAAAAAATACTTGCGAACTTAACCAAGTTATGAATGAAGATCTTAATTGTTTAAGAGTTTGGCTCCAGGGGAACAAACTCACGCAATGGTAATTGGATCCCGACCAAAGCTAAAAATGATCTCTGATGAGGTCGCCGAGCAGCCTTGCTTCTCTATAAATTGCAGACAAACAGATACTGTAAAAAATACCGCGTACCTTGGTGTTTAATTGGACAGTCATCTTGTTTGGGAAGAGCATATACAAAATACGAGAACAAAAGTTTCTCGAGCCTTAGGTTTTTTTGAAATATGCCAAGAAATTTCTCCCAGAGGAAACGCTCAGTAAAATGTACAGAGGAATTGTTGAATCTCATTTTCGGTACTGTTGCTCAGTATGGGGGTGTTGTGGTAAAACATTAATTAATTGATACCCTCCAAAGGTTCCAAAATCGAGCTGCCAGAATTGTCACAAATAGCAGTTATAGTGTTTCAGCAGGAAATCTGATAAAGAGGCTAAAATGGCCGACTATTTCAGACATTGTTTTGAATGAAACCACAACTATTATGTACAAGGCAACAAATAATCTTGCGCCTGCATATTTGTCAGAGCTATTTGTAAAAAATGCAGCTCATAGTACTATGAAACTGAGAAACACAAAAACTGATATGCGTATTCCTCTTTTTAAAACTACAAACGGCCAGAAATCCATTTCATATCGTGGGCCTAAGACCTGTAACCGATTAGGCTTGGATGTCAAACAAGCACCCACACTACATTCTTTGAAAAAGAGGCTGAACAATTGTAGAAAGCTTCCTTGTTAGATTACTTTTATTTTGTCTTATGTAGCATTACCTTATCTAGAGTATCTAAGTTTTGTAATTTTGTAATTAAGTTTTTAATTTGTAAAATTTGTTTTTGCACGGCCCTGTAAAGCAGTCTACTTAGACTGACAGGGTTACCTTGAGTAAACAATGTAAAATGAAAAAAGTGATCGGAACGTCTCCTTCGACTTTTAAAATATTTCCACCATGAAAATCGCAGAAACAAGAAAATTTGATAGAAAAAGATACGACATCCTGCCTTACACAATGCTTGGGACTATATACTGTCTCATTCATGTCTCACTCATTCAATTTAATGACAATAATGGCGAGCAATTCCTTTCAAATTGCTTTGTAGATGTGGATGGATTGTTAAAAATGTTAATTTATGTAATTTTCGTTCGATTTTCCTTTGAGTGATTATTTTCCTTTTTGAAGCCAAGGAGGCAATTTGTGGTAAATGCAAATGCTTTTAGACTGCCCCCAGGCTCAGGCTCTTCCCCTAGCCCATAAATGCCTCAAATATTATCCTCGCCCGATCTCTTCTTCTCAAACGACATCTTCCCATTTGAAAATTTTCAAATCGTCCGCTATGGGTTTAAGTTTTGAAACCCTGAATGATTTGCTCAGAGACATCTTTCCAGCACTTAGTCCATCACAGAAAGAGAGGCACAACAAAGAACCGAAAGTGTTGAATGTCAGGTTAGACAAAACAACGATTTAATTACATGCTATTTCCGGCAATCACTTTTCAGACAAAAGGGGATTCCCAAGCATTTTATGGAATCATTTTAGAAAACACGGAATCGTTTTAGAAAACACGGAATCGTTTTTGAAAACAGGGAATCGTTTTAGAAAACACGGAATCGTTTTTGAAAACACGGAATCGTTTTAGAAAACATGGAATGGTGCTATAAAACGTACAATTCAATGGATCTCGATGATTTATTGACATTTATCTGTAACTTAGAAGCCAAAGCAAAGATTTGTAAGCATTTTCGGGTGAAATTCAAAGTATTTACAAAATAAGCCCTCATTCCATTCCGTCATTCCGCCATTCCATTCCGTCATTCCGTCATTCCATTCCGTCATTCCATATTCCGTGTTTTAAAGATAGCCATCTGACACATGCCACATTTGTGGGTGTCGATTCCATGTAATATATTAAATATTGTCTATGAATTTTAGAGACTTTACAGAGGAAGGGAGGCCTCCCCCGCTTCCACCACCACGACCTAAAGGACTTCCAGGTATTTAGTATCTTTTTAATTTCCTACTTTTCTCCTTGTTTACAATAGTTATTTCATACTTGATTAAAATTTCAGCGACAGAGGTATCAACACTCTAGTTCATCGGGAACTTTTAATTTGCTCTAAAACTCTGCTTTATTAAGAAAGGGACAAAATAAGGTTTATTCTTATTGAAAGCGGTTACCCTGGGGACATCGTTCTCGGATTGTTTTCGCAAGAAAATCGCAAGTTTTCTGGCGTATAAAAGTACTGTCTGCAAATGTGCCCTGTTTAAACATAGGGACGAAATGTTTCTGTCGCTGTGCAAAAGGGCACCTTGGCCTAGCAAAACTTCAGGTAGGTCTAATGGCGGCTGCTGGCCTAGAATGTGATGAAAGAGTCGACATGAGCCGGAGGTGAATAGTCGTGCTTGAATTTCACGATTCTCGGTGCTATGCTCTATCTGAATTTTATTTTGCAAGATATCTTATTCTGAGAAGAATCTCAATATGAATGATTTCTTTTTTGATTAGAAATCTAGTTTTTCAACGCAATAGTTAATTTTTTGACAATGCAAAGTTCTCAAAAACAAGCCCAAACCACATCAAGATTTTTACTTCAAAACATGTCCAGGGTGTGAGAAACATACTGCTTATGGTCAGTAGTTGGGGAACATTTGTGCTTTTTGTTATTCTACTTTATTTCTCGTCTAGATTTTCACTCGTTTCTCGTCA
Source organism: Chrysaora quinquecirrha (assembly GCA_014526335.1). Lineage (NCBI taxonomy): Eukaryota > Metazoa > Cnidaria > Scyphozoa > Semaeostomeae > Pelagiidae > Chrysaora > Chrysaora quinquecirrha. The sequence continues at coordinate 328,548 of JACTAT010000259.1, forward strand.
GAATTTAGGACTTAACCGATAAATAAGTAAATATTTACAGTTAGGTCGCCATAGAGCACTGTTCTGGGAGATGTGATACAACCAAGGCTATCTAGACACGATGTCAAAATATTTCAAAGATAATTAAAATATGACAGTATGATTATCTCAGCAAAAATAGAAAGACGAAAAACTTCTATGAAAAGTAAAGTGAAATAATTATCACAAATTTTCCCAAACTACTCACCTTGCATAAATTGTTCCCAGAACCTTGGACATGTTGTCAATCAAAAATCTAGATGTGGCTTAGGCTAGTTTTGGAGGAAGTTGCGTTTTTCAAAAACAAATATATTCGTGTAGAAAACCTGATTCCTTGCTCAGAATATAACATGACTCTCGCAAATCAAGATGCAGAAAGAAAACATTTTGGAGAATCAAAAATATCATATTTAAGCCATTCAGCCTTCGTACGTTCCGGTATTAGAGAGGGCAACAGCCTCTGCCATCAGATTCTAGGCCACCATTTTGGTTGGCAAGGTGTTCTTTGTACAGCGGCTTACGCACATAGATTTGCGCATGCCCTTCATTTCGTCCCTTTGTTCCCTGTTTACCTAAAAATGCCCTGGATAGGAAACGTCTCCTTGCGATTCGGAAATCAAATAAGAAAGGCAATTAATAAGTGCTTGGCTGCTGCCAACCCTCGGTTAGTTTTAAGCACTCGGAAAGTTCTTTCATCCATTCAAAAGAAAAGCATACCTGCAACCGTCCAAAAAAGTTTGGTTATTTGTGAATTTCCATCCCGGTGTGGTGTCCCTACTAATATTCGTTAGCACGATTTTCGGCAAAGAGAGCAACCATCCTGTGAGTCCAAACAACTAGCTAGCCTCAAACATGATTCGGCATAGGACAAAACATACCCGAATTGTGTAGCAAATTACAACGGGGACTATTTTGGAACCATTTGCAAATCAAGATCTTCTTTCGCCTTAGGGGTTTTGAAATGTATCCACATCGAAACCAAAATGCCGGCTCTGTATTGCAGGAAGACTTCGTTTTCTCACTTGGACTCTAATTAATTCTATTGATCTTCCTGCTGTATCCGACAAGCTGATTTGTGCTTAAAACACAATGCCAATTCGGCTTCGCTCTATGATTGATACATTTATATCCGTTACCGTAACGTTTAAATCAATGCCAGAAGTAAAGTACGGCAAACAGCTCACAAACAGCAAACAGTTGGGGACATGTTTTGAAAGTGATTATAGTTGAAGGGCTAGGTAATTTTAATAACATCTGCGCAAATTCGCCTTGACGTTTTTAGAGAAAAACCCCTTTTGGTAAAGACAATGTTATTTATATCAGATGCAAGAAGCCCCAATTACCCCATAAGAGAGATAACTACATCAATCAGAACTACATTATGGAACAACACTAGCCAGGGAACTTTAATTTCCATAGAAGAAAGCTTTAACCATCCTTTTAGAGACCATTATTTTTCTATGAAATTTTCTATCAGTGTTTACTTCAGCATGCAACCATGCAAACTACAGTACTTCTTGCAAACCACATAGCAAAATAAAGTACAAAATGCAGGCCTTCGGAATATTTCATTGGTATAACTATTGGTAATCTGCCTCGTAATAGGAAATCAGGTTTTGCGAAGAACGCAAGTGTGAAAAACATTCGACCATTTTGAGAACACTTTCGAATTGGCCCTTTTACTCCAAACAAAACCATTTATTTTAGCTCAATACATGTGAAAAGGTATATTTAATGAACAAAAATTATTATTTCAATTATTTGTGCATCGAAATAATGTAAATTTGAGATAAAAAAAGGCAGAACACCACCCTTGAATTGCGGTGGAAGATTTAGGTGGCTAGGGTTTTTGCGGGTGAAAAGCAGTCTTAGAGTCTTAATTCTTATGCTAGTGAACTGGCCTTTTGGCACCAATCTCTTCTACTGCTATCAATTTCTACTACTCTAATGCTTCCCTCTTTTCACGCAAATTTCTAATTATGCAATGAGAACTTCCGGAAGCTTCTGACTACAACGGAGACACGTTAAGATCAGTTAACTTTTGAGATGTTTCCGCAGCAAAATTGGGTACTCTTCGATCAGATACAGCCCTTCTCAACAATGCTATAAACATTTTGTACCAAAGTTATCTTTAGACTGCAAATATAGACATTCGTCTTTTTTTGTTATAGAATCAAGTCATTCAGAAGTAAGTCCAGTTACCCCACCACGTGTTCCATTGGAGGAGAAAAACAAAGAGGTTTGATTGCTAAATCATATTATTCGTTTTATTATGTCTTTTTCAGTCATGCAAACATTGACTTGATTTGATGTATTTATTGTTTAAATATTTGCATTCCGACTAGTTACATCCTTAGCCTAAAATCATTTCGATTTACAATAAATAACACATTCAATATTTATTCATTACTTATACGGTCCTTGGTTGCTGGTTGAATTAATCCCTATCAGTGCTTAGGTATTTTCGATCAACCTTTGCATTGACATATCTCAGAAACTACGAGTTATTCCTAAGTGTCCTAAATCCAGAGTTATTCCTAAATCCATTTTTCTGTTACGAACTGTTCATTTTGCCAAAAAAATTGTTTTTTTCTACTGATTCACTTTGAATTATCACATAGTAAAGAAATGTGACGTCATAGACAAAATAAATAACGAATTAGCAATGATGCAAAATTATTCTTGAACTGCATAATGTAAATTGAACGGAATTTTTTTTTAACGGGTCAGATTTATCTAGTGTTTACAATCAATGTTTACAAGTTGTAGATATAGAAGCTAATTCTTTGATGACTGCCTTCAAAAATATGGGTATCACGTGTTGGTCGCGTGGTTAATTTGATCGTCATCATTTTGGAGAATTGTTTAGTAAAAGACTGCCAGTCTTACCATTTACAAATATTACATTCACTTAATCGATGAACACCCTCTCCCATAGTACACGTCGGATTAGTTATTGGTTATATGTTTTAATTTCTGTCTCCTTTGCTTTATTATTGATGGGCGTTTTCATGACTGAATCTGGGCTTCTTACAGATGTTATTGGAATAGAATATTGCTTGAAATCAATTGTTTAACTGTTGTTCATCAAAGAAAGTGATATTTGTAATTAGTAATACAATATGCTAGTACAATCCTCATGAAAAAAGCTCATTTTCTTTTAGATTTCTCAAACAACTATACGCCGAGCGCGAGCACTTTATGATTGTGAGGCAGATCATGACGATGAACTTGAGTTTCGTGAGGGGGATACCATTGTCATCTATGGAGAGGCTGATCCAGAATGGCTGGTGAGTCGCACGAAATGGTTATGTGATAGCTAGTTTTACTTTCTGGGCGGCTAAACTTTTGTGTAGTCCAATTCGAAGTTGTCTACATAGTTAGCTGTCTGCTAACCGGCGCAATAACATTTCCTGAGGCCAGTCACGAAAGTCTGCCTCCTTCCTGTTGGGTGGAATCATCTAAATCTAATTTATAAGATCTCATGGGCTTCCAACTGCAACAACTATGCATCAACTGACTAATTGATATTGCCATCTTAACTGCTATTCTCGTTGAAAAAATCATCTGCAATAAAAAAAACATCTTTGTTTTTAACATTGCCAATCAGGCATGAAACATAATTATATGAATAGGGTGACCAGAAGCTTAAACATGTTTGATTATAATAAAAAATGAAAGATTTTTTGCAAATTACTATTTTATACTACGATTGCCAGTGGTCATCTTCAGAGCAATGATTTACAACGACGGTTAGAAAAAATTGATGATCATTTGCTCTCTCACTTAAAAGCCTATCTATTTCTCCAACTGTGACCCGTTCGTTACACTCAGAAAGGGTTGTGTTGATGTGCTAAGGTTGTTTGTCTTTTATGTTGAATTTTAATCTCAATTTGGTCGAAGAAAATACCACTTCTTCAACTGTTTGTACTTGTTTAAACCTATATTCAAAGACTATAATCTCTGCTTCTTCAGCTTTCTAAGGTAGTATTAGCAACGTGTATTTTATTTCATTTTTCATTATAATAATCATTACTGTTTCTGCATTATTCGATATTCTATCCATTCTCTGTTTATGTTATTTATCTACCTGCTTGTTGACTTGGGAAATTAACCATTCTGGATACCCAGTTTTTTTCCAACACTTATTTTAAGTGACTGATTTCTTCACCTTGGCAGTCTACGGTTGAACGTATCGTGTAGGCTCTCTGAGCGAGTGCCTTAAATATTCCTGTTTTAAAATTTCGATTTACGGCGGAAACTTTTCCGGGCTTACTTAAAAGCTTTTTTATCTGACACTCGAACTTCACCAATTAGAAATAAAAGCGGATCCTTAAAATATACCTTATGATTGTATAGGATTCATTAATAGCTTATATCACGCAGCAAAGGTACGGCTTAAGTTTCTACTTTGCTGCATTATTTTGCTCTGCAACAACTGCAACGCGTCTGCTACCACAGGGGATTGCCCAGAAAACTAATATTATATGCATAAAATTAAGCTCAGTATTATGTCAGAATATTTTCTATAAACTGAAGAAGTTATCCTTTAAGGCTGACAGGACGTTGCCGATGTATGATGCGAACAGGGTGCCATTGCTAATGCCAAGTTCAACGCTCTGTGGATATAATTTTTTTATCATTCAGCAGCATCTTACAAGTTACATTTATCTATATAAGTAATTCTCATTATATATATAAAATAGCATAAGATAGAGACATTACAAAAAGAATAACATTAATAATCAATCTACCTAGGACACCGAGAAAGACCCGAAGAAGTTTTCTAGCCCAGCGCCCTATTTACAAGGATACATCTTGTAGATATCTACCAACTGCTGCAAAACTTAGACAAATTACAGTGCTTCAATATTAACTGTTAGCAGTAAAGCCCATGTTTACATTAGTAGCAACATTAAAATGAATTTGAGAAGAACTTTTTTTTATTATGAACTAGAACAGAAAATCAAAGAAAGTGGGGGTGAACGAACAGATCAAGAAAAAATAAATGGAAGTAGGAGGGGGCACGGAACTCATTTGTAGTTCAGCTTAGAGTTTTTTGCATTTTTTTTCAATATTTATTGAGTAAATAATTTTTAAGGTGGCTACGAAATGTGGAATTAGTTGGTTTATTGCGGATAATATTAGGAATTCCATTCCATAGTGTTGCACCAAAGTGCGTTATGAATCTTTTTTTGAAATTTGTTCTAACAGATGGGATAGCAAAATCATCGTTAGAAGCTTGATGAGGATTATACCCATAAGAATCAAAGTTTTCAAAGTTTTTCATTATTCTCAGTGCTTTTTTAAGACTTCGATGAATAGTATTTATAATAGAGGGCATCGCACAACCCCAGTTGATAATAGCATAGTTTATATGTGGAGCAATGAAGGCGAAGTAAAGATTTCTCAGTGCATTTTGTGGTACAAAATGTCTCAGTTTGCCAAGAATGCCGGTGGCTTTAACAATTTTTTGCTTTACCATTTTGATATGACATTTCCAGTTCAACTTTTTATCCATTAGTACTCCAAGATATTTAACAAAGTTTTTTTCTGCAATCGGTTCATTGTTCATTGTTATAGAAACTGTGTGGGGTAAATTTTTTTTAAGAGAGGAGACAATCATGAAATTAGACTTGTCTACATTCAGTGTGAGTTTATTAGCAGTAAGCCATTCGTCGACTTTATCAAGACCCCTATTCATCAGTGATTCTTGATTTATGTGAATAAAGAATGCTTGTGTCGTCTGCAAAAAGATGGAACTTGAGAATATTAGTGACCATTGGCTAGAAAGCACGAAATAGTACTGTCAATATGTCTTTCTAGTTATTAAGCTAGAATACAAGAAATAGTACTGTCAATATGTCATTCTAGTTATTGAGCTAGAAAGCAAGAAATAGTACTGTCAATATGTCTTTCTAGTTATTAAGCTAGAATGCAAGAAATAGTACTGTCAATATGTCATTCTAGTTATTAAGCTAGAAAGCGAGAAATAGTACTGTCAATATGTCATTCTAGTTATTAAGCTAGAAAGCAAGAAATAGTACTGTCAATATGTCATTCTAGTTGTTAGGCTAGAAAGCAAGAAATAGTACTGTCAATATGTCTTTCTAGTTATAAAGCTAGAATGCAAGAAATAGTACTGTCAATATGTCTTTCTAGTTATTATGCTAGAATACAAGAAATGGTACTGTCAATATGTCATTCTAGTTATTGAGCTAGAAAGCAAGAAATAGTACTGTCAATATGTCTTTCTAGTTATTAAGCTAGAATGCAAGAAATAGTACTGTCAATATGTCATTCTAGTTATTAAGCTAGAAAGCGAGAAATAGTACTGTCAATATGTCATTCTAGTTATTAAGCTAGAAAGCAAGAAATAGTACTGTCAATATGTCATTCTAGTTGTTAGGCTAGAAAGCAAGAAATAGTACTGTCAATATGTCTTTCTAGTTATAAAGCTAGAATGCAAGAAATAGTACTGTCAATATGTCATTCTAGTTATTAAGCTAGAATGCAAGAAATAGTACTGTCAATATGTCATTCTAGTTATTAAGCTAGAAAGCAAGAAATAGTACTGTCAATATGTCATTCTAGTTATTAAGCTAGAAAGCAAGAAATAGTACTGTCGATATGTCATTCTAGTTATTAAGCTAGAAAGCAAGAAATAGTACTGTCAATATGTCATTCTAGTTGTTAGGCTAGAAAGCAAGAAATAGTACTGTCAATATGTCTTTCTAGTTATAAAGCTAGAATGCAAGAAATAGTACTGTCAATATGTCATTCTAGTTATTAAGCTAGAATGCAAGAAATAGTACTGTCAATATGTCATTCTAGTTATTAAGCTAGAAAGCAAGAAATAGTACTGTCAATATGTCATTCTAGTTATTAAGCTAGAAAGCAAGAAATAGTACTGTCAATATGTCATTCTAGTTATTAAGCTAGAAAGCAAGAAATAGTACTGTCAATATGTCATTCTAGCTATTAAGCTAGAAAGCAAGAAATAGTACTGTCAATATGTCATTCTAGTTGTTAGGCTAGATAGCAAGAAATAGTACTGTCAATATGTCTTTCTAGTTTTAAAGCTAGAATGCAAGAAATAGTACTGTCAATATGTCATTCTAGTTATTAAGCTAGAATGCAAGAAATAGTACTGTCAATATGTCATTCTAGTTATTAAGCTAGAAAGCAAGAAATAGTACTGTCAATATGTCTTTAAAAGATAAGTAAGCAAAAAGACAGAATTATCCGCATGTACAGATGCTGCTCAGCAACAAAAGATTTGTCGCTTGAGGGCATCATGTAGAAATGGGTTAAACAATGCAACAAGCAGGCTGTTTTTTTACTCCCGCATCTTCCCTCTCGAAATTTTTTCTAAAGAATAAATGTTCATTCAACATATTCATATTTATTTTTAGTTTGGTGAAGTGGAGGGTAAACCAGGAAAAAGAGGAGTTTTTCCAATTAATTTCGTTCACGTATTGAACAGCTGAAATTATATTTCTAATTATTCTTTACTTTTTATATAAATTAAACTAACTATTTTGTTGCCTTTTTCAACTTGTTTCATAAATTTGAGAAAATGTCTTTCTCCTGACGTTTTAGGTTATAAATTAGTTGTTATTTGTCGAAATATTTTCGCGTTATCTATTTCAAATCATTAAATTCTATGATAAATTGAATTTACTAGTTTCCTTGTCATTTCTTCTTCTTTTCTCCTTGTTATTTCGTTGAATTAAATGTTACAAGGGTACGTGCACTACGCTGGTATATTGATAGGCGCTTGAACCATAGTCATCGGCAATGCTCGCTTAATGCGTGGCGGCCTCTAAGACAGACAAATGAGACAATAACACACATAGGGTTGGCAGTATTTGGGATCGTATTCGGCGAATTTACCAACGTATAATAACTAATAATGATGTATATGTGTATAAATTCTCATTTGCCACCAATTCTTGGTGGCCAATCCGCCTTCTACGATCCAAGTAATTAATAGGAAATGTTTACGAGTTCGACAATGTCCTCTTACGTAAAAGTGTTCTGATATGTGTTAATCTGCTTCTCACTAGTTCTTCAGACAGGATTATTTTGACTTCATTCTTTGACGTCCAACATCAGTTTTCTACACGAATTTTGAGAGGTAACAATCATCTTCATCATCATCATCATCATCATCATCAAAATCATCATCTTTCCAACGTCCTTCTAACATAATCGACGAGGAGTTTCCAGCTCAAAATCTCTTCAACTTCAACTTAATCTCATATGCTTACATACACTTAAGTGGTACATACGCTATTGTTACATACGCTTCATACGCTATTGTGACCTACTCTCATATGCTTACATACGCTCATGTGGTTACATACGCTCATGTGGTTACATACGCTATTGTTTCATACGCTTACATACGCTATTGTTACCTACTCGCATATGCTTACATACGCTCATGTGGTTACATACGCTCATATGGTTACCTACGCTATTGTTACATACGCTTACATACGCTATTGTTACCTACTCGCATATGTTTACATACGCTCATGTGGTTACATACGCTCATATGGTTACATACGCTATTGTTACCTACGCTCATATGGTTACATACGCTTATATGATTATATACGCTTATATGATTACATACGCTATTGTTACATGCGCTCCTATACGTGCATACGTTTACATACGCTATTGCTACCTAAGCTCGGATACGCTATTGTTACCTACTCTACATATGCTTACATACGCTCATATGGTTACATACGCTCATGTGGTTACATACGCTATTGTTACATACGCTCATTGTTACATACGCTTCATACGCTATTGTGACCTACTCTCATATGCTTACCTACGCTCATATGGTTACATACGCTATTGATACACACACACATACGCTATTGTTACATACGCTCATATGCTTAAATACCCTACATACGCTTACATACGCTTATATGATTATATACGCTTACATACGCTATTGTTACATACGCTCAGATTGTTACATACGCTCATATGGTTACCTACGCTCATATGGTTACATACGCTATTGATACATACACTTCATACGCTATTGTTACATACGCTCATATGCTTACATACGCTCATGTGGTTACATACGCTCATGTGGTTACATACGCTCATATGGTTACCTACGCTATTGTTACCTACTCTCAAATGTTTACATACGTTCATGTGGTTAAATACGCTATTGTTACATACGCTTACATACGCTATTGTTACCTACTCTCATATGCTTACATACGCTCATGTGGTTACAAACGCTATTGTTACATACGCTTCATACGCTATTGTTACCTACTCTCATATGCTTACATACGCTCCATGTGGTTACATACGCTCATGTGGTTACATACGCTATTGTTACATACGCTATTGTTACATACGCTTCATACGCTATTGTGACCTACTCCCATATGCTTACATACGCTCATGTGGTTACATACGCTCATGTGGTTACATACGCTATTGTTACATACGCTATTGTTATATGCTGCATACGCTATTGTTACCTACTCTCATATGCTTACATACGCTCATGTGGTTACAAACGCTATTGTTACATACGCTTCATACGCTATTGCTACCTATTCTCATATGCTTACATACGCTCATTTGTTTCCATACGCTCATGAGCTTACATACGCTTCATACGCTTACATACGCTCATATGCTTACATACGCTCATGTGGTTACATACGCTATTGTTACATACGCTGCATACGCTATTGTTACCTACTCTCATATGCTTACATACGCTCATGTGGCTACATACGCTTATGTGGTTACATACGTTATTGTTACATACGCTATTGTTACCTACTCTCATATGCTTACATACGCTCATATGCTTACATACGCTCATATGCTTACATACGCTCATAAGCTTACATACACTACATACGCTTATATACGGTCGTCTGGTTTTGCCTGAACTTCAGGGATTTACTTTTCACGGAACTTCCGTGTTTGATTTCCTTCTGCCCTGAACTACAGGGGATTTTCATTTTTAGGGAAACTTTCCCTTTCAACTTTTGCCTGAACTTCAGGGATTTTAATTTTTTGGGAAACTTTCCCTTTCAACTTTTGCCTGAACTTCAGGGATAAACTTTTCACTCAACTTTCGTATTTCATTTCTTACTGCCCTGAACTTCAGGGGATATTAACTTTTGTGGGACACTGTCCCTTTCAACTTTTGCCTGAACTTCAGGGATAAACTTTTCACTCAACTTTCGTATTTGATGTCTTACTGCCCTGAACTTCAGGGGATATTAACTTTTGTGGGACACTGTCCCTTTCAACTTTTGCCTGAACTTCAGGGATAAACTTTTCACTCAACTTTCGTATTTGATTTCTTACTGCCCTGAACTTCAGGGGATATTAACTTTTTTGGGACACTGTCCCTTTCAACTTTTGCCTGAACTTCAGGGATAAACTTTTCACTCAACTTTCGTATTTGATTTCTTACTGCCCTGAACTTCAGGGATATTAACTTTTGGGACACTGTCCCTTCAACTTTGCCTGAACTTCAGGGATAAACTTTTCACGGAACTTCCGTGTTTGATTTCTTACTGCCCTGAACTTCAGGGGATATTAACTTTTGTGGGACACTGTCCCTTTTAACTTTTGCCTGAACTTCAGGGATAAACTTTTCACCCAACTTTCGTATTTGATTTCTTACTGCCCTGAACTTCAGGGGATATTAACTTTTGTGGGACACTGTCCCTTTCAACTTTTGCCTGAACTTCAGGGATAAACTTTTCACTCAACTTTCGTGTTTGATTTCTTACTGCCCTGAACTTCAGGGGATATTAACTTTTGTGGGACACTGTCCCTTTCAACTTTTGCCTGAACTTCAGGGATAAACTTTTCACTCAACTTTTGATTTCTTACTGCCCTGAACTTCAGGGATTTTAACTTTTGGGACACTGTCCTTTCAACTTTTGCCTGAACTTCAGGGATTTACTTTTCACGGAACTTCCGTGTTTAATTTCTACCTGCCCTGAACTTCAGGGGATTTTTGTTTTTAGGGAAATTTTTCCCCTTCAACTGTTGCCTGAACTTCAGGGATTTACTTTTCACGGAACTTCCGTGTGTAATTTCGACCTGCCCTGATCTTCAGGGGATTTTAATTTTGCTTTCAACTTTTCTTCAACTTCAGGCAATTTCTTTCCTTTCTACTTTGGACAACTGAATTATGACAAGGAGCACGTGGTGCGGAGAATTTCCTACAGTTGTGGTGTGGGAGGGCAGGAGGTAGTGACAAAAATGTGCTAAAATGAAAAGAAAAATGCATGAACCTGTGGAAAGAAAATGTTAACCCATGACTATTGAACACAACCGATGGAACAATTTCCATGTTGGGGATGTGTTTGGTGATAATGATTAAATTGCCCCCTGGAAAGTGCATTGCATTTCTCCGGTAGAACAATGATGCGAATATACTGGGGCTAACATTGTGAGGCAATATTAGAGCTCCTAGGGAGGGTGGGTGGGAAAGAAATCATGACATTGATATCTAACATTTATTAACCAGTTTGTAGAAAGATTGCAACCTTCCCTCATCGATGCTTCTTGTGGCTGAATGCCAAGCACATGGCTGCAAGCAGGGGAATGGAACCGAGACCTTCGCGTTAATCATCATTTACTCCTGGGGCGTAAATGGACCATTAACGCGTGGCGGCCTCTAAGACAGACAAATGAGACAATAACACACATAGGGTTGGCAGTATTTGGGATCGTATTCGGCGAATTTACCAACGTATAATAACTAATAATGATGTATACCTATGTGTATAAATTCTCATTTGCCACCAATTCTTGGTGGCCAATCCGCCAAAATACTGCCCAAATAGCCAACCCTGAACAGACACTGGAAATGAGCACTGCAAACATCAGAAGTACCGGGGGAAGTGGTGTAGACTCAGCCTTAGCCAGAATACTCTGGGACCAGGCAACATATACGTGTGTTAATTATGAAGACCAAGAGGCCATAATAGCTTTGTTTAATACCATAAGACTGACAATGAATGAACCTTGAACTTTGGTAATATAGAATCAACTGCAAACAATGGTAAGAAATGCCTGTTGTAATGTATGGCTGTCGAATGCAGGCCCTCTATTTACCATGTTCCCTATACTGAAATTGGTGTAATAATGCTTAGAAGGCAGAACAAAATTAGTAAAATCTGTGGATGGTGGGCAGTGCCAGTATAACCTGAAATAAATGGAACTGGGATGCCAATCAACTCCACATGCTGGGACCATTGTTTGCCTGCCTGTCTCAGCTTGAAAGGAAACAGGAAGGGCAGGGCAATGGATTCTGTAGGCCTAGTGATTTTCTCCCTAGACCAGGTGGAGATGAATAGGCGTGATATAACTAATAAAGAAAACATTGAACAATACTTCCCTTTTATCCCAAGTTATTGGCTTTTCTCTAAATGGAATTTTTTACTGATATCGCCTTAGCTCCTTGACCCATGCACATCTAATTTTTTGGACTTTGATCTGGTTCGTTCTCCTCTCCTGGTCTGATTTTTCTTGGCGGCGAAGGCGAGCCGGATGACATATTTCTTCCCCGAATGGGATTTTTAACGTATCGCCGACTTTAGCTAACCTCACAAGGACACAGTTCATGTTGGATATTGAAGAGGCACGGTTGAACGTGGTAATTTAACGTTAAACCCACGGAAGGGTTCCTTGACTTGACTAGGCCCAGCGGTGTCTTCTCTAGCTTGCTTGTCCACCCGACTGCTCACAACATTTGAGGTCGAACTCACACTGATAGAACCATTACTTGAAAATTTAGCCCAAGCAAAACACAAGCACATGATTGAGAAAAGAAATCATGACATTGATATCTAACATTTATTAACCAGTTTGTAGAAAGATTGCAACCTTCCCTCATCGATGCTTCTTGTGGCTGAATGCCAAGCACATGGCTGCAAGCAGGGGAATGGAACCGAGACCTTCGCGTTAATCATCATTTACTCCTGGGGCGTAAATGGACCATTGCTGTTGTTGCCAGAACGAATCATTCTACGTTGAATGCTTAAACGGTGGCAACGTACACTGGCAATAGAGAATAAAATTGTGCCATGTTGATACTTCTTAAACAGCCGTTAACTTCAAAAGGAATCCTAGTTTTTTGCCCTGTAAAGGCTTCGCTGATTCGGACGTGTGAGAATTTGCTGATGCAGCTCTCAAGCCAAATGCATTTCAATACTCTTTGGTCCTGATTGATCATCGATAATGTCTCAAAAAAAATTAATGCTGAGAAAGCACGTGTACAATGGGATAATGTCATGAAATATCCTCCAACTTTGTTTCTTCCCTTTCTGAACACGCAGGAGTCATCAATAATATATGGCTTTTATAAATGAGATAACGGCCGTGAAATCCAAACTTTGTAACAAATTGCATCAATACACGCTACTGAAACAAAGGTATCACCTCGTTTTTTCAACCTAACCTTACGTTGAAGCGCAGCGGAGAGACTTTATACATCACAGCAATATCACTTTCAGAGACTTTGATCAAGGTGGTATGCATCTCTCCCCTGGAGGCGATCACCTCATCGCAAGAAATCTAAGCATACAGGATGTTCCGATAAAAGGAACCCACTTGTTTGTTTTTATTTGCGAATCGTAGCTTCAAGGCCAATAAAATTTTGTCATAATTCTTACTGTTTACATACACTCTTGTGAATTAAAGGATAATTTTGCATATTTTATCTCAGAAATATGCTGTTATGAATTTCATAGATAAATAAAGCATGTGCACACATTTTTTCCGCACAAACATTATAAACTCGATCGTTTGGATATTAATCATATAATATAAAACTCAATCGATAGCAAAGTTAACTAAAAGCGAATGTCCCCTCTCAAACTCCTCATTCCTTGTATCCATGTGTCTTCAATACACATGAACAAATCGCACTGGAACTCTTCTTGCTCTGTTAAATGTTCTACGACTATGTTGCTGTTGATTCTGTCCCCGTTCTGGATTTTTCACATTTTCATCGTCACTGCCACTTTCTGACTCAGTTGGATCTGGAATTCTCTTGAAATGTGAAACATTCCGTGTAATGCGATGTTGATCTCTGTTCTCTGCGATAACTGTTGTACCATTACGTTCAACTACCTTTTTCGGTGATACGTTGAAGCGAGGCATTAACTTGTGTTTCTTTTCTTGTCAGACAAGGACAGTATCCCAGACTGCGATCTTACTTTCCTTAGCTTACTCTCCTGAATCTCAGTCATACGAAGAGGTTCAGGAGGGTTTGGCCTCCCAACAGCTTGACAAGGCACACACTTCGTGCTGGTCTCCTTGACAAATGAATCGATTGCAGGGAACCAGATCTTTTCGCGAAGAAGTGCTTTTGTTTTTTCTAGTCCCTGGTGACTTGTGTTGGCTAAGTCAACTGGTTTCTTTTGTAAAGATTCGGGTATGACTATCCTCGAGCCACGTAAAATGATGTTTGATGTCCTGATTGATAGTTCTTCTTTGACAGGTAGAAAAGATTTAAATGTGTCTGTATTCCAATGATTCAGACAAATTGCAGCTCGAACTGCTTTTAAAACTCTATCGTTGTCTGTGGCTTCACGAATTTCATCCAGAGTCATTGACTTCGGTACTGCTTGTTCTAGCAGGAAATTTACATATTCGTCAGCCATTTTGCCTTGTTTTCCAGAATTAGTCGTTGAAGGATATCCTGACAGAAAGTCAGCCTGATTTGTTGGTCCTGGTTTGTACTTGACATTGAAGTTGTACGGCTGGAGACGAGGTACCCATCTCTCAATTCTAGCGTACGGCTTGGATTTACAACAGCCATAGATAATTTCCAAGGGCTTATGATCTGCTTCTAGTGTGAACGAATGACCATAAAGGTAGAGATGAAAATGCTCTACGGCCCAAACTATACACCGGGCTTCCTTCTCGGTTTGGGAATACCAACGTTCCACTTCAGTCAAGGCTCGGCTTGCGTAAGCGATTACTTTGCCTTCTGACTCATCAGCTGATTTCTGTGACAAGATTCCTGACAGACCAACCGGGCTCGCATCTACTGTCAAAACTGTCTCTTTTGTGGCATCGAAATAGGGCATCACTCGAGGCATAGTTAGCGCTGATTTAAGCTGTTGGAGGGCTGCTTGGTGTTATCTCTCCCATTTGAATGCAACTCCTGTCTTTGTTAATTCACCTAGAGGGGTAGCAAATGTGGCAAAATTAGCGATATATTTAGAACTGAGTTCACCATTCCTAAGAAACTACGCATTTCTGATACAGTTTGTGGTACTGAAGCATCAATAACATCTTCTGAGAAAATGTGTCCAAAGAATTCTAACTCAGTGTTAAGAAAACAGCATTTTGATTTATTCAGTGTGAAACCCTTTCTCTTTCAGACGTTTAAGACAATTCTCTAGAGCTTTATCGTGTTCTTGACGTGTGCTGCCAAAAACGATTATGTAATCAGCAATATTCTGAATACCCGTCATTCCGTGTAAATGTTGCCGTAATGTATTCTGGAACAGCTCTGCACTGGCATTAGTGCCAAAATTTAGACGGGTATAACGGTACAGCCCAAGTTGAATACTAAAATTTGTAATGTATCAACTGTCTGGATGCAATTCTAACTGATGGTAAGCTTGTGATAAATCCAGTTTTGAAAAGAATTTTGCTCCATTCAGTTCCAAACTTATATCGGCAATCGTTGGAATCAAATGATGTACCCGTTTGATAGCTGTATTTGCAGTGCGCATGTCAACACATATTCGGACATTGCCATCTTTTTTTGGCACTGTGACAATGGCTGAAACCCATGGAGTTGGTTGGCTATCGGGCACCTTTTCAATGATTCCTTGATTTTCTAGCTCTTTTATGGCTTCCTTGACCTTCTTCCGCAAGTGAAATGGAATTCTGCGTTGTGGCTGGGAAACTGGAGCAACGTTTGGGTCAATGTTTAACTTCACCTGATGATCTTTCAGCTTACCAAGATCTTCAAACACTGAAGAATTTTTGCTAGGCCAGCATCTTTCTTTGGATCTTGAGTTTGCGAAGTGTCTAATTTTAGCTGAATGAGGCCTAATTCTTTGGCAGTCTGAAGTGAAAGCAAAAATCTTTACGTTGGACCACATAAATTGTTCCCTCAGTGCACTTCTTCCTGGTTTCTATCATCTCTTCAAATTTTCCAAGGAATTCGACTGGTTTATCTGATTGGTAGGAGTAAGCCTTCGTACTTGTGTGGAGGAGCTTGATATTCTGCAATTTTGCAAAAGTTTCTGTATCAATCACGTCGATTGTAGCAACACTATCCACGAGAGCTTTAAAAGTATGACCTGCAACGGTTATCCATGCGTGTGAGAAACGTGAGTTATCCGATTTCACTGAATACAAATATTCATCCTCTGAGCTTGATGATGATGTGATATGCTGGAGCGGGCGAACCCTTGGCCTCGGCCTTCTGCGTGGCGGCTTACGGGCAGGACTGCGATCTGTTTAAATTTCTTTGCTTTTGCAGACGCCCGCAAAATGACCCAGTTTTCCACATTTTCCTCACTGTTTGTCCTTCGCAGGGCATTCCCCTTTGTGAGCGTAATCACCTCCGCACGTGAAGCATGTGTTTTTCTCTTTGTTTGTGGATTTAATCTGTTTCATTGCAGCGGAAATGGTTTCGATATCACGATTTTGATGCGAGCTCATTTCTTCTCGTCTGCCATCAAGAAGCATTTGTTTGAGATCATAAGCAGGATCACACAGAGCTTTTTTTCGAATTTTTGAAGAAACTCCACCGACCACAATTTGCTGTTCGATTTCAAACTCAAAATCATGAAATTCACAGGCAGTAGAAAGGGCTCTCAAACGAGTGTGATATTGGTCGGGTGTTTCCCCTTGCTCTTGTTTTGTCTCACGAAATCTGTACACTTCGTATCGTTGATTCTTTTGAGGTTCGAAATGTGTAGTTAACTTTGTTTTTGCAGTTTCATAATCACCTGCTTCTCCAACGTCACTCAAATGTTGAAAAATTTCTTGTACTCTACTTCCAGCTAAATAGAGTAATAAAGCTCGTTTTCGTGTCGCATTCGTAATGCCACTGGCCGTTAAAAACATTTCGAAATCTGAAAGCCAAATCCGCCATTTTGAAGCAAAGCTGGCTCCTAGTTCAGCATCTGGCTGGAACTCAGGCACGGGGGGTATCTGGGATCCTTGTGCCATGATCACTTTTCACTCGTCGCCATTATAAACTAGATCGTTTAGATATTAATCATATAATATAAAATTTAATCGATAGCAAAGTTAACTAAAAGCGAATGTCCCCTCTCTAACTCCTCACTCCTTGTATCCATGTGTCTTCAATTTACGTCATCACGTCATCATTTTCTGTTGCTGGGATAAGTTACAGCAAAGGTTTAATACAACCATTGGTTAAATAAGGCCAAGGGTTTGAAAATGGTTGATTTAGACAGACAAAATTGTTTAAAAAATTGTTTATGGTGAGTTGTGCATTTTTGAAGTACAAATTTGACTGTTCTTTGTGTTGACTAAAAAATATTGTGTCAAAAATTTTGTTTCTTCCTAGTGTTAGCCATGAAGTAAAGAATTATAAATTGGTGTCAGCATAATTGTAATTATTTCAAATATATGAAAACCAAATTTCATGCTCAAAATTAAATTTTGACTTTGGTACGAAGGTTTCTTTACCGGGTTTCTTTTTTTTGAACACCCTGTACAAGCTAAGTCTTGGTAGCAGGTCACTGGGGTGAAGGTAGTTAACGTAGGTCCACCTAAAAACTCTTAGACGGTAGGACGCTTGCACTGCTGAAAAACACAGACTAACTAAAGTAAATATATTCGGACTTAACAAGGCTGTTTCTGACACCGTATTAGACGTCATAGTCACCACTTATCATGAGATGCGAGTTCGCATTTAGGTACTGGTCAGTGTGAGTGGGCTTCCTGTACACTGATACATTTAGACTTTTACTGGCATTCCGTTGAATCTCAGTGTCAAGGAAGGCTAGTTTTCATCATTCTCTACCTCTGTAGTGAACTTCAATTTCACATGTAGGGAATTGATGTGCTTAGAGAAATCTTCCATCTTGTCCCTCTTTATAATCACGAGCACATCATCTACATATCTCTCCCATACTTTTGGTTTCTCAATGTATGAATCAAGGGCAAAAGATTCTTTTTCTTGCATAAAAATCTCAGCAACAACAGAAGAGGCAGGTTTTCCCATTGCTACTCCATCTGTTTGTGAGATAAACTTTCCATTGAATTTGAACCAAGTGGTAGTTAAGTCGAATTCTATCATTTCAATCAACTTATCCACAGGTATAGGAGTTTTTTGCTTAGATCTCTGTTTTTTGGGAGTGAATCACTTATTATTCTCAAAAAGTCTTTAACAGGCGCGTTAGTGTATATCGAGGTGACATCGAAAGATATCATCATTTCATCGTCTTCTATCTCAACATTATGGATGAATTCCGAAAATTCCTTTAAGTTCTTTGCATGTCCCCTTTTCTTTATGTAGTGTTTTAAGATTTCCGCAATATACTTTCAGAGGTTTTCTAGTGGTGTAGCAATATAGGACACAATAGGTCTGATAGGAAAACTCTCTTTGTGTATTTTGGGAAGTCTATAGAAATAGAAACGTGGAACATGAGAATCGGAAGGTTTTATCTGAAATATGTCTCATCTGAAATTATTTTCATGCCATGTAAGCCTTTAATAAGCTTCAGACCTTGGCGCTTATTTTTGTTTGTTGGATCACATTTCAGATATTCATAAGGGTCATTCTCAATGTGCTGGGTGCGCGTTTTAATATAATTCGAGCTGTTCAGAAGTACAGTCGCTTGCTTCCTCGCAAGTCCGGTTAATTTCACAACCTTTCGATCCGACCTTTGCAATAAATAGGAAAGAAACCACATTTATCATTGCCCGATGACGGAAGACGGATCTCTCCCAAAACGTGGCCCAATTAAATATCAAAAGCTTGTCATGATAAGTGGTTTCTATCATGTCTAATACGGTGACAGACTAACTAGTAAGACTATGATGCCGACATTGGCATCGAAGAATATATGGTATGGCAATTCCATCCTTAAATTCAATGGTCTTTGCACTATACGATGTGATGTTCAGACATTGATCAAGAACCTTGGGATTTATATCTACAGTTCAACAGTATCAACACTTCAGATTTATATTGTGTGGCATACTACCAACAGAACGCATGGATGGGAGATAAAATAGGGGAGTTTTCTCTACTTATATCAGGAAGTGTATTACGTTCTACCCTGGAACCAAAATAATGAAAAGGGCAGTGGCGTAGCCAGGGTCTTGGCATTGGGGGGGCAAAAGAAGAAAAAATATGGGGGTCCGAGGGCTTGCCCCCGGAAAAATTTTTGGGACCATGCACTTCTACAAGTCGTAAAACGGCCCTTTATAAAAGAGATTTGACGGGCTTTCAAAAGGCGAAATATGTTGGAAAATTCTTGCTTTGCACAAAATTTCATAACAACAGACCTACAATCTTCGTGCAGGGTCAGACCTTTGAAATTCAGGAAAGCTACCAAATATCTACGTTGTAACTACAAAATTTGTTACAAAGCGTTTTTCAAGTATGAAAACATGGAAATAAAATTTTCAAACTGATTAGTGAGAGAGACACAAAACTAGGGGGGTCCGGGGGTATGCTCCTCCGGAAAAATTTTTATTCTTTACCTCTAGAATGGCATAGAATGCATAATTTTTTGCTTGCCGAGTGTGTTCCTACTGGGTATCCGAAGACATCTCACCTCACCTGTTTGTTGGAAACACTTGCTTTGTTGTTGATGTAGAACACTCCAGCCAAGAATACATACTTATTATCACAAGCGGTGAAAATTTTCATTCTACGTTTATCTACTAGAAACATTTACTGTGTTGTGTGATCTTTCGTTTACTCTACTAATTTCCTCGCGTTCTGCCTTTTCGTTCTATTTCGTTTTATTTCGACAACGAGAGAAAGGAGATTAACGTTTTGACTTTTCACCACAGCAACAATACGGAAGAGAGAGAGAAGTCTTTTAAATAAACTTTAAATCTGTCCGACGGGAATGTAAAAATACAAGAAAGGTCCGTACCTTTAGAACATTTCACACATCGAGACCTATTGCAACAGGAGGGGCGTGTGGGTTGAACAATAGTACACACGTGGCGTTAATTGCGGAACCGAGCATGCTGGATCGGCTTGGATGATATCTCTACTCTTTTTCGATATTGAAAAATTTTTATTGCCCAACGGTTGTTAGAATTTTTCTTATCCCCCCCCCCCACTGATTTTATTGCAGAAATGGACTTTTCTAAAACACCAACTTTTCAACTATTGGGGGGGCGACCGCCCCCCCCTGCCCCCCCCCTTGGCTACGCTACTGGAAAAGAGACCGGTGGAAATAAAAAAAAGAAAGAAAGAAAGAGGAGAAAGCAGGTGATTACGTTCAAACGTCGCCCAGATCTCGGATTTGAAATCTCCATTGTCGATTTAGTAAGAATTTGCAATAAAAATTGAGGTTAAGCTTTGAGCCAGTTTTTTCAAGAAAAAACATGTCTAGTTTGACCTCCAAGAAAATTTTGAATCGTCAATTTCTATGTTCTCTGAATTCTCAAAAGAGTTTAGAAAATTGGAGAATTCTTTCTGAGAGATTCTAAATAATACTTTTTTAAATTTGCCTTAAAATATTCTGACAGGTTCTAGCGAACCGTTTGAACCTGTGTCTGATGTCCTTACGAAAACCCATTATGTTTTCTGCATATATATTATAAGATTCAAAGATATTGATTAATCTTTCATTTAGTTTTTGATTGAACACTTTTCCTAACCATGATGTCAGTGTAATTCCTCTATAGTTTGTCGGTTGTGATTGGTTACCTATTTTGAATATCGGTTAATAAACCTTATTTCCAAAATCGTGGGTAATTTCCAAATACAGAGTTGAAAAAATTTTATTATTTTGGTACCTAATTTTAAGTTGGTAAAAACTTTTAGCATTTAATTCCAAATGTTATCAATGCCTACTGCTTTTTTTCTTTTTAAGGTTGTTTACTCTGTTTAGAATTTCTTCAACTAATATTTATCTATTCTTTTATAATTTATATTTATTTTTTTGGTTATCAGTAAGATTGATTTACTCTTAACCCTTCCATCTTGACGTCTCCCTGTTCTCGTACTTGTTCATTAAACCCTAGATCCTTATACTATCTCACCCATGTTTCACTGTCTATTTGATCACTTGGATTTCTTTTCCTTTATCGTTTGTTATTGATTTAAAAATTTTCCATCGTTTGTTCATACTATTTTTTACTAAATCATTAATCTTTTAATTGTTTTTCTTTTTCTTGTCTGATTCGTCTTTTAATTAAAAAAGTGTATTCCTTTATTGTTTCATAGTGATTGTTTTGATGGTCGTTTTTCTAAGGTAATCATTATCTGAAAAAGTATGCAATAGTTTTCCCAGCCTTTTAAGATCTTTTCACTTGCTGTAGCAAATATTTTGTGTTTTCTTAGCTTCATTTCATTTGTGTGAACAGTTGTTATTTGATCTAAGGCAGGCAGGCATTAGAAGCTGTTTCTAAAAATTCATTAAATACACACATTTTCTTATCAATTTTATCATTGTTTACGATAGCAATGTGAATTACTATCGTGTTTAAAATCATGGGGTGAAATTGTCAAAGGAACGCAAGTTTTTCAAAAACGCAGGAAATTTGCGGGGTGCCCGCAGAACAATAGAGGGGTGATAATGATGAATAATAACAATTGCGTCGTGAAGAAGGGTCGACGCTGCAAACATCTTTTTTATTCTTGGACTGTATACATATGAATATCTCTGTACTAAATTCATTCAATTGATTTGAATTTACTGTGACAAAAGGATAATTCCTTCAACAAAAGTCTTTATTGAGTTGAGAGGGTCAGTCAGATCAACAAAGCATTAATTTATTTTTCTAGACTTAGGCCCACTGATCAGGGTTTAAGCTTGAGCTTCACAGCATTATAACATCGCAATAGAATGGTTTGCACAGGTGAATGCAATGTTCTTGAGAAATTTTCTTTGCCAATTGCTGACTCGGGAGCATTTAACCCATGACACAAAATATGAAGTCTGCCTCTATTTTATGAACCGCCAGATGCCAGAAAACATAAGAGCGCTATCGTCATGTCCGAAGGACTATAATAATAATAATCAACATCAGCTCAACATCATCAACATCACCATGATCATCATCATGGTCATGCTCATGATCATGGTCATCATGAACAAGATCATTATCATTATCATTATCATTATCATCATCATCACCACCACCATCATCATCATCATCATCATCATCATCATCATCATCATCATCATCAGCAACATCATCATAATAATGATCATTATCATCATCATCATCATCATCATCATCATCATCATCATCATCATCATCATCATCATCATCATCATCATCATCATCATAATCATCATCATCATCATCATCATCATCATCATCATCATCATCATCATCATGAATTTTCTGTTTTAATTTGAATTATTTCTTGCTCTAGTGATTCAATCATTGATAAAATTTTTTCTTGTTAATATTCTTTAGCATTATGCATTTTTTGTATAACTTTCTCTGCTTTGAAGAGGATTTTTTACCAGCCTTTTCTCGTTCGATGTTACTAGTGATCTGATTTCATAAACTGTTTTATTGGCTGAATCTGTTGGCTTCTTAATAACTTTTGCACTTTTTAATTTTAAGAAATTATACGATTTATTTTCATTTACAAGGTCTATCACATTTTGAAACTCTAAATTCTTGCAGAAACTTATTTCTTTTCATTCAATCTTAAATTTTTTATTTCATTTTAGCTATTTAAAATTAAATCCTCACTTACCATTTTACTTTGAAGTTTTTTTTTAAAATCTTTTGAAGCGCTATCAGCCAACTAGATTTATAGAAAATTTATTCAAAGTTTCTTCCTATCATTTCCACGTCCTTCCACCGCACCAGTTTAGAATTGTTCACAGCATCGCTGCATCGCAAGTTACCCGAACATTTGACTACAATCCCGCGCTTGATGTACGTTCAGTCTACCTCTTTATTTCAAAAGCCTTCGATAGGGAATCAGGGTCTATCGTGCGCATGCATCAATGTTGTGACTCATGCACTTCTAACCCTTATGCAAAGCTTTCTCATCGACAAAAAATAGCAAACTCTTTGAATGGTAAAACATATTCATAGGGGTGCCATTTCGAAAATTGAACCACAGGGTTCTATTCTAGGTCCTCTTTCCTTTCCTAATTGAAACAAAGACTTGAGTGATGGGTTAAAATGCAATGTGAAACTCTTTGCCGATGACACATCGATTTTCACAATTTTTCATAATCCACGTACAGCTGTGAATGTGAACCATGATGTGAACCATAATGTAAGTCTCATTATGTGCGGCAACACAATCAGTGAACAGAAGGCATTAACAGATGGCAACAAAACTATACGAATCACCCTCCTATCTTTATAATGGTGTTCCTTGATGACATTCCACATTCTAAACAATCATATTTCTAGTGATATTTTATCAGTTATTTCCAAACGAAGACAAGGAATAGGTATGTTGAGATTCTGTTTAATATATTTGCCGTGCCATACGCCTTACGAAATAAATAAACTCTTTGTCCGAAGACTTTGGATTGTGGTGACATCATATATCACGTTTCACAAAATGCATGTAAATTTACCAACACCATCAATCACGTCGACCAATTCAGTGGAAAAAACTTCTATCTGCACTGTCAATAACTGGAGTCTGGAAAGGCACATCTCGTCAAAAATTTATGATGAACTTGGCTGGGACTCGCTCAACATCCGACGATAGAGCAGACACCTTGTTTATTCTCTATAAGATCATTAATAATTTGACTCGAGTGGAATCTGACTACGCTCCTCGAGAAAGGGCTAAACAAGGGATTAGAAACGCACTAGAAACGGAAAAATTCAAATCAAGTTCTATCCAAACTGTTTGTCAGAATGGGAGAGGCTTAAACATAAGCTGCGGCAGTCCTGCTTAAAGAGACAACTATTAGCACACATCTATCCACAAAATCTGGTCTACAACATTCACGATCCAAAATGGTTATCAATTTTAAGATATCTTTGTATAGGACTCAGGAAGCTGAATTTTGAATTTGGAAAATGATACTTATGTGTTTTACGAAGGATGGTATTGCGGAAACGGACAACTTTTCTGCTGCCCTGTCATGCTTATGCTGAGTATAGACGCGATTTTCTAAATAGTCCGGTGGCCAAATGCGAATTTCAAGGATGACCTTGACATCGAGTACATATGGGTTTTTATTTTATTTTCTGGTTGTATGGTGAAAGAAGACTCGAAAAAGCCAAACTTGCCCCTTCCAAGTGTTGGGCAAATTTTTTTATGATCCGCGGAAGATGCGTCATGTCCAAGGTATAAAATTCATCGAAAAATTTTATAAATTGTCAAAAGATGGTATTGTTTGGTCTCATTCGAATGGAAATTGACTCTAGATTCCAAATATAGTATCAATATTAGTCTCCGCATATAAAAATAAAAATATATGGCTCAAGGAATTGGACTTTTATAAACAAAAGTCAAAAAGTAAATGTTAAATTAAAAATGTTCTTGAAAAATTATCGTTAGTTTGTTAGCATAGCTTGTATGTTAGTGACTTAGCTAGTTAACTTTAGAAGATAGTAAGTTAGTAAGTAAGTCAGTTACCATATTAGTTAGTTAGTTAAATTTAGTTTGTTTGTTAGTGTGTTAGGTAATTTTTATTTGTTGGTTTGTTAGTTAGTTAGTTTGTTTTATTAGTTAGTCTTATCGCTAGTTAGTTACGTAGTTACTTACTTAGTTGGTTAGTTAGTTAGTCCGTTAGTTATTTAGTTGTTACTTAAGTAGCATAGCTTGTAAGCTAGTCAGTTTGTTAGTTCGCTGCTTTAGAAGATTTTAAGTTAGTTAGTAAGTTAGTTTGTTAGTTTGCTAGTTAGTTAGGTTTATAGTTAGTCAGTAAGCTACTTAGTTAGAATACCTTGTAAATCAGTCAGTTTGTTCGTTAGCTACTTTTGAAGATAGTAAGTTAGTTAGTAAGTTACTTTATTAGTTAGCTAGTTAGTTAGGTAACTAGCTAGATAGTTGTTAGTTAGTTAGTTAGTTAATTAGTTGATTAGTTGATTAGTTAATTAGTTAGTTAGTTAGTTAGTTAGTTAGTTAGTTAGTTAGTTAGTCAGTTAGTTAGTTAGCTACTCAGTTAGTAAGTTAGTCAGTTAGTTAGTTATTTAGTTAGTTAGTTATTTAGTTAGTTAGTTAGTTAGTTACTTCAGTAGCATAGCTTGTAAGTTAGTCAGTTTGTTAGTCAGCTATTTTAGAATATTGTAAGTCAGTCAGTCATTTAGTTCGTTAGCTATTATAGAAGACAGTAAGGTGGATAGTAAGTTACTTTGTTAGTTAGCTAGTTAGTTACGCAACTAGCTAGATAGTTGTTAGTTAGTTAGCTAGTTAGTTAGTTATTTAGTTAGTTAGTTATTTAGTTAGTTAGTTAGTTGTTTAGTTAGCTAGTTAGTTAGTTACTTAAGTAGCATAGCTTGTGAGTTAGTCAGTTTGTTAGTTAGCTATTTTAGAATATTGTAAGTCAGTCAGTCATTTAGTTCGTTAGCTATTTTAGAAGATAGTAAGGTGGATAGTAAGTTACTTTGTCAGTTAGCTAGTTAGTTACGTAACTAGCTAGATAGCTGTTAGTTAGTTAGTTAGTTAGCTAGTTAGTTAGTTATTTAGTTAGTCAGTTAGTTGGTTAGTTAGCTAGTTAGTGTGCTATTTAGTTAGTTAGTTACTTAAGTAGCATAGCTTGTGAGTTGGTCAGTTTGTTAGTTAGCTACTTTAGAAGATAGTAAGATGGATAGTAAGTTACTTTGTCAGTTAGCTAGTTAGTTACGTAACTAGCTAGATAGCTGTTAGTTAGTTAGTTAGTTAGCTAGTTAGTTAGCTAGTTAGTAAGTTAGTTAGTTAGTTAGCTAGTTAGTTAGTTAGTTATTTAGTCAGTTAGTTACTTAAGTAGAATAGCTTGTACGTTAGTCAGTTTGTTAGTTAGCTATTTTCGAATATTGTAAGTCAGTTCGTCAGTTTGTTCGTTAGCTACTTTAGAAGATGGTAAGTAAGCTAGTAAGTTAGTTTGTTAGTTAGCTACTTAGTTAGGTAACTAGCTAGATAGTTGTTAGCTAGTTAGTGTTAGTTAGTTAGTTAGTTAATAAGTTAGTTAGTAAGTTAGTTATTTAGTTAGTTAGTTAGTTAGTTAGTTAATAAGTTTGTTTGCTAGATTGTTAGTTAGTAGACATAGCTTGCATGTTAGTTAGTTAGTTAGTTAGGTAGTTAGTTAGTTAGTTAGTTAGTTAGTTAGTAAGTTAGTAAGTTAGTTCGTTAGTTAGTCAGTTAGCTAGCTTGTTAGGTAATTAGTTTGTTTGTTTTTAAGTTAATAAGATTGATTAAGTTAATTAGTTGTATTAGTTAGTTAGCTAGCTAGTTAGTTTCTTAGCTGCATAGTTAGTTAGTTAGTTAGTTAGCTAACTTCAATGCCTGCCAGAGTTACTTGGAACGCCCATCATATTTATAGGCTTAACTAAGTAACTTACAAGCTACGCTAACAAACTAACTAAATAACTAACTAACTAACTATTTAATTATCTCACTAACTAAGTTACTAACTAAGTAGTTATCTAACTAATCAACTACTAATTAACTGACTAACTAACTTAGTATCTTCCAAAGTAGCTAACTAACTAACTGACTAACTTACAAGATAAGCTAAGTAACTAACTAACTTACTAACTAACTGACTTATTAACTAACTAACTAACTAACTAACTAACTAGCTAACTAACTAACTAACTAACTAACTTACTATCTTCCAAGGTAACTAACTTACTAACTGACTAATTAACTAATTAACTTAATAACTAACTTAATAACTAACTTACTATCTCCCAAATTAGGTAACTAACGATCTGAGTAACGTGCAAGCTATGCTAACTAACAAACTGACTAAATATAATAAATATAAATATAACTAAATATAACTAAATATAACTAGTTACCTAACTAACTAACTACTCTTTGTAACTAAGTAACTAACCAACTTAATATCTTCGAAAGTAGCTAACTAATTACCTGACTAACTAATAAGCTACGCTAGATAACTAACTATCAGACTAACTAACTAAGTAACAAACTCAGTATCTAACTAACTAACAACTAATTAACTATCTAACTAAATAACAAACTAACTAATTAAATAACCAACTCACTAACTACTAACCTACTTACTATTTTAGTATCTTCCAAAGTAGCTAACTAACTAACTTACTAACTTACATAGACAGGGTATTTTGGCCTGCAATCTAAGGAAGTGCCTAACCTTTGTTTTTAAACTTGATTCCCGGTAAATCGACCACGCTGAATCGTTTAAGACCAGGAGCCAAATCGAGAAGTGCTTCTATCACGTGATATACGACGTCATGATGACGTCATAAAATATACCTTTTACCCATTTTATTTCGATTAATAGCCATTTAATATGATATTGCACTTCGAAGGTTAAAATATTTATCATGACGTCATCGGGACCTTTTGAGCTTGTCTTTCATAGTGGGGGTGTTGGTTAAGCAATTGTGCATTTTATGTTACCAGTATCAAATTTGGCGAAAAGGGGTAGTTTGACGTGCTAAAAAGATAGGATATGTGCCCCAACTGAGAAATGTTCCCTTGTGCTGTTTTTAGACTTGGGTAATTGGTACCAGGCCTCTACATAAGCTATAACACTAGTTTTATTGCAAATTGTAATGCAAGCATCAAATTTGGTGAAAACAGGCAGTTTGACATGCTAAAAAAGATAGGATATTTGCCCCAACTGAGAAATGCCCCCTTGTGCTATTTTTAGACTAGGGTAATTGGTACCAGGCCTCTACATAAGCTATAACACTAGTTTCATTGCAAATTGTAATACAAGCATCAAATTTGGCGATAACAGGCAGTTTGACATGCTAAAAAAGATAGGATATGTGCCCCAACTGAGAAATGCCCCCTTGTGCTATTTTTAGACTGGGGTAATAGGTACCAGTCCTCTACATAAGCTATAACACTGGTTTTATTGCAAATTGTAATACAAGCATCAAATTTGGCGAAAACAGGCAGTTTGACACGTTAAAAACGATGGGATATGAACCCCAATCGATAAGTGCCCCCTTGTGCTATTTCTAGACTGGGGTAATAGGTACCAAACGTCTACTTAAGCTATTGCAATAGGGGTAGTTTTAGACACTGAAAAGATAGGATACGGAGCACAAGTGCATTTTTGAGACAGCCATTAACAGAAAAGAAACCTCTGCGTATGCTATAACAGTTGCTATGAAATGTCGCTTTTTGATGATTTGAAGCAGCATTCCTTGGAATAAACCAGGCAGGAATACCGCGATGCAAGAAACGATAAAGTGTTTTGAGGTTTGTTAATTTTATGTTATATTTGAAGGCAAGCAAGGCTTCTTCAGAGTATTCGTTGGTGCCTGCTTGTTGCATGACCGTGATGACTTTTGTCTTTTTTGTAGCGCTATTCTGAGGCTTATTTTTGGCCTCCCGTCCTCCTTAACGACATACCGAAGTATTTGAACGGTGAGATCTGCTTCGGCTGCACGCGGTTCACATCGATCTTGCCCTTGCGAACTTTTTTATGATTTTTAAGACCATCATCTCGGTCATCAGTGCTAAGTGCCACCCCAGCAGCATCATTCTCCTTGACGTAACAACCTACTACCTGCTGTAACGTCTGTGTCATCAGCGTATTTGATGTTCATGATGCAATCACCATCTACGGTAACTCCGTTGAGAACTGCAAAAGGCAGGCCGTAGGATGTGTTCCCTGTAGATATTGTAGTGAATAGTCTTTGAGTTGTACAAAATTTCAAAATTGCGATGAACAGCGGAATCATTTTCGGGCATACTTAAAAACTGTTTCTGACGTTCATACTCTGAGGAGTGTCAGACGAAAAAAGCTTTTAAGTATGCCCGAAAATGATTCCGCTGTTCATTGCAATTTAGATATTGTAGTAGTCTGGCGATTGTACGCAGCCTTGCCTCACTCCCCATCTGATGCCTCTCTACCATGTGGAATCACTGCCGTTTGACTCTTATACAGGGGCTGGATAATGCGAAGCTCTTCCTTGATAATATCGAAGGCGGACAGCAAGAGCACGCGATTGCTCTTGGTTTCTTTGGAATAGCGATAAATATCGGAAGAATCTCACTTTTCACAAAATTAACGCATTTTTTATGAAAACAGTAATGATGATCAATATCTTGTCTTTTTCAGCGTATCAAACAGCCCTTGTTCCCTAAGTTGGATTTCTGTATTACACTTTATAACAAAATTACCGTTATAGCTCATGTAGAGGTCTGGTACGGTATAAAAATATATCTGGTCAGTCTAGAAATAGCACAAGGGGGCACTTCTCGATTGAGGCTCATATCCCATCTTTTTTTACGTGTCAAGCTGCCTGTTTTCGCCAAATTTGATGCTTGTATTACAATTTGCAATAAAACTAGTGCTATAGCTTATGTAGAGGACTGGTACCTATTACCCCAGTCTAAAAATAGCACAAGGGGGCATTTCTCGGTTGGGGCACGTATCCTATCTTTTTTAGCATGTCAAACTGCCTGTTATCGCCAAATTTGATGCTTGTATTACAATTTGCAATAAAACTAGTGTTATAGCTTATGTAGAGGCCTGGTACCAATTGGACACAAACTAGATAAATATCGTCTAGTCCATTTTACAAGAGTGCGTTTCGAACCTATCACAGGTCCATCATCAGCTAGTGAAATTAAGAAATTACAATTTGCAAACGTATACTATTTTCAACAATAGATAATGATATGGAAATTATTTACGCAAAAAATAAGAAATGACAAAAAAATGCCAGAGGAATATTAAAGGACAAAGTCAATAGAGCCTAATAGAACGAGAGAAAAAAGAAAAATAACATGGACATTGAAACAATTCTGAAGAGATGGAGGATTGTTGGGAATTAAGAGACGGGTGAACGTGCAGGGTGAGAGGACTTTCATAGATAAGGAGGTCAAAACAGTTGGCAGCTTAACTGAGAACAGAGAAATCATCAACAGATGCCGGATGGCCAGTTTGGTTAATATGATCAAGAATAGCTGAGGGAGTAACATGTATGGTTTCTCCACGTTTATTATGATGATGATGATTTTTTTTATTATCAATTTATTTAAAGTTGGTGCTTTAAAATAGCTACAGCTAATTAATACCAACTACAATAAAAGAAATACAATTTCGAGGTAAAATAGTGTTAAAAGTTTTAAAAGTGTTAACAACGCATTATATAAAAATGTAAAAGCACAGTAAAAGTAGGGTAATATTCTATTGACACCCAAATGTTCTCTACATCGTGTCGACAAATGGCGGGACGTTTTCCCGTAGTACGAGGCATTGCAGCCACGACATTTAAATTTATAAACGGCTTTAGAGAACATCAAGGGAGACATTTTGACTTTGGAGGGAAAGAAAGAGGATATGCGCTCGGGGAAGTAAAATTAACATTAAGATTAATTTGAGGATAGCACTGTTTGATAAAACAAGTTAATTGGATTTTAATTTTATCACAATTAGATTTTCAATTCCTGAAATCTTGCTACTATTATGGTGTTAAACTTGAACTCCTGCATTTTAAACTATCCAGCTCTCATCTTCGCTCCTCAAATGCCTTCGACACCTGCAGAATAATATTAGGTACTCAAACCAGAAATCACAACCAAGAAAAGACAAGTTCAGAAGTGAACCAGCTTCGCAATTCTTTTTCATCGTTAGATAATAATATTACTATAATTCAGCCCTTCCCCAGAGGTGCAGGCTTTTGCGCTCTACTAGTCACTTTGGATCTCCGCCCTGCCACGGTTGTTTATGAACGGGGTAAATGTAAAGAATAAACCAGTTTATTAAAGGACACAATCACTGGTAGAAAGATATAAGGCAAACCTGATTTAATGGAGTCTTGAAACATTTTGATTAGCGTAGAGGAAAGCTCCACTGGTACAAAGTGACGTGAATGAGATGGTCATAGTATGTATGGGAAATGTGTATGGTTTGATTGAACGGTTTGATGCTTTTAGATTGCTTAGTATTAACGTAGTGTCAGTGACTGTCTGCACGAATAGCTTAGTCATGAAGTGGGAAAAGCTGTAGCATTTACAGTGCTTCAAGTGGAGAATGACGTTGGTATCTGTGAGTCTTCAAACGTGCCCAGTCCTCTAACATATCATACATGCTAGGTAAAAGACACTATTATTGACCTTAAAGACATCAATTTTCACGTTGAGTGACAAATGTGCAGCTGGTTTTTAGGTGGCTGTCCCCCGTTGCTCTTTAGTACTGTTGCTCTAGCCTGTTCCTTTTACCATTAATATCTGATTGACTTCAGGTATGGCTTGCAAAGTAGCTACGTAAACTTTAGTCTCAATATACAGTAAGTATGGGTTGCTTGGTGTCTTGGTGCTCAGTATGCAAGGAAACCCTAGTTCTTATTGTGCAGCAAATTTCAAGTTGTGGTAAGCGTGGATAGCAATATAAACCTTAGCCACAATGCAATGACAGTAGGAACCAATTGCCTAGTCATTTTGAAGCTCTGTATGCAAGGGTAAATAAACTCTAGTTCTTCTGGTTTTAAGGTTTTTGTCTTCTGTTGTATTTCTTAATCTTAATCTTAATCTTAATCTTATCTTTATCTTTATCTTTATCTTTATCTTTATCTTTATCTTTATCTTTATCTTTATCTTTATCTTACTCTTACTCTTACTCTTACTCTTACTCTTACTCTTACTTACTCTTACTCTTACTCTTTGTCTTACTCTTTGTCTTACTCTTTGTCTTACTCTTTGTCTTACTCTTTGTCTTACTCTTTGTCTTACTCTTTGTCTTACTCTTTGTCTTACTCTTTGTCTTACTCTTTGTCTTACTCTTTGTCTTACTCTTTGTCTTACTCTTTGTCTTACTCTTTGTCTTACTCTTTGTCTTACTCTTTGTCTTACTCTTTGTCTTACTCTTTGTCTTACTCTTTGTCTTACTCTTTGTCTTACTCTTTGTCTTACTCTTTGTCTTACTCTTTGTCTTACTCTTTGTCTTACTCTTTGTCTTTGTCTTTGTCTTTGTCTTTGTCTTTGTCTTTGTCTCTGTCTCTGTCTCTGTCTTTGTCTTTGTCTTTGTCTTTGCCTTTATCTTTATCTTTATCTTTATCTCAATGTTAATCTTAATCTTAATGTTAATCTTAATCTTAATCTTAATCTTAATCTTAATCTTAATCTTAATCTTAATCTTTATCTTAATCTTAATCTTAATCTTAATCTTAATCTTAATCTCTTAATCTTAATCAATCTTAATCTTAATCTTAATCTTAATCTTAATCTTAATCTTAATCTTATTCTTTATCTTAATCTTAATCTTAATCTTAATCTTAATATTAATCTTAATCTAAATCTTAATCTTAATCTTAATCTTTATCTTAATCCTACTTAATTTTAATCTTCATGTTCATCTAAACCTTATCTGAAACAAAATTCCTAATTTTAATCTAAATCTTTCTTCAAATGCAACTGAATCTAAGTTTAGGCTTGCCAGGCCAGCCTTGTCATGGAGACAGACTTGAAGTTCTGTTCATAATGGATCATTTTCACCTGCCTACGGAGACAGAAATTGTTCATTTCGGCAACTTCAAAGCCTTTTGTGGTTCCACACATGCGCTGTTGAAACGATTTCAGCCAGGTTAGTGGGATGGAGTGTTCATATGAGAAATTTTCAGCCCGCTTGGCAAGATCTCGCTTCCCCTGGGCAGCCCGCTTTCTCATATGAACAGGATCAGATTCTGTTAGGAAATGTATATTGGGTGGGATCTCGTGGGCTGGGCTAGAGTCATGTCGCCCAGATTCGTCACCCAAACAAACTTCGCATAATTCTAACTACGCTAACCAATCGCAAAATATAAAGGGCTTGGGCCTAAAATGATTGAAAAAAGCCGGCAAAAAATGTTCATTGACGCTAGTTTGGTTGTTTATAATTTGAAAAGTGTGTCTTTTTTGTCTAAGTTTGTCGTTATTAAAATCGTTTTCTTTCTTTTTCGCCCGCAACTTAATGCGACAAAAACTTTATTTAATTTACAGCGTAACCACATGACACCAAATATTTGAGGAAACCTTTACGATGTTTTGACTATTATCCATAGAACAGCGATAAATGTCGAAAGTAGTTTGGTGGGTAAAGATGTCGCCCTAATTCTCCATTAGTCGCAAGTTATGGTAAAACGTTGATAACTCCACAGGCGAAAAAATTACCTAGGTATTCTAACATTGAGTTGAATTGTTTTGAATCGAATGGCCTAATGGCGAAATGGGGCGACGATAAATTGAAAATGCAACGTTGAACACTTTGACTTTTGATTAGATTTTGAGAACGAGAAATTGATTGATTACCTTTTAATTTTACACATTGTTTTCAGAAGGCCCATATGAACAGGCCTTTAGTCTTGATATCTAAATGAATATCAATGTTGAATTGAAACTTAACTTAAACTTAAGTTAAAAATGAATTTAAAATTGATCTTCAAGAACAATAAATCAGTTAAATTTAATCGTTTACTGCTCATTGTTAAAGCCACGTTCTTCAATTTTGTTTTTGCTGGTCCTGTTCAGTCATAATCGGATGTCCTGCTTCAGCTTGTTTTTATCATGGTCGTCAGTCCTGTTCCGGTTCCTTAGCCTCGTATTGCTCATGTTCTATGGTCCTGTTCCTGTGCCATGTTATTTGGTCTTCTTTCATTTCATGGTCTTAGTCCTGCTCCTTTGTCTTGTTACGTAGTCTTTTTCCAATTCATGTTCCTCAGTCTTGTTTCTCGGTACTGTTCCTAAGCTTTGTTATGGCTCATGTTCTTCAGTCCTGTTCCCGCGCCATGTTCCTCAGTCTTGTTCTTATTCCTGATCTCAAGTCTTGTTCCTCGTTCTTAAGTCTTGTTATTATCCATGTTGCTCGTGCACATTTCTATTCTTTGCTCGTGTTCTTCAGTCCTGTTCCTGTGCTATGTTCTTTGGTCCTTTTTTATTCTTGGTCTCCAGTCTTGTTCCGCGCTCCTTAGTCTTGTTATTACTCATGTTACCTGATTCCATTCTATGGTCCTGGGTCCTGTTCCCAAGTCTTCTTCATATTCATGTCCACCTCACAAGTTAATGTCTGTACCCAGAAAATTTTGAAAATTGTATTTAAATTCAAATGGATTTAATTGCTAACATTTATTTTGAAACTTGAGAAGAATAATGTTAGATTTGAATAAAATTTGAATTTTACTTTATTTCACTCAAAAAGCGGAAGTTGCAGTCACTACAGACTTCTACATCCCTACATGCAGAAGTCATGCCAGCAATCACGCACGCAAAACAGAAAACAGCAAGGACAGCGAGGGGAAGACATTTTTGAGAGTGAAAATTTGCCAATGAATTCTAAAATGATGTTGTCCATTTCAAAGAGGAAATCATCAGGGAAGCCTAGAATTTGTAAAACCACAAAGAATTTCAGTGATAGTTATTTCTTGAAGAGATGGGCCCCTAGAATCACTTTAGCCTTGGGTATTGTATATTTAATTTGTTGATTTGATTTTTGCTACATCTAGTAACTGTACTGATTAGTTTTCTTGTTGCTTTGTTTATTTCATATCACATTTAGCTCAGTTCCCAGTACGCTTTTGATACTCGTCAGTTGTTTCATCTAGTTATCGGATTGACCTTGATCGATATACGTAAACTAGCCCTGGCCCCGAGGCGCGCTGTCACTTTGGACCCCCGCCATAGAACGTTTGCTTAGTAACGGGGTCATTCTCAATAACAAATCAGTTTGATTAGAGGACACGATCACTGCTAAAAAAGTATGAGGCCAAACTGTTTCAGTGGTGTCTTCTGTTGCCTTTAGCATAGAAGAAAGCTGCACTGTTATACGAAGTGAGGTGAATGAGATTTTCATAGTATGCACGGGAAATTAGTATGGTTTGATTGTATACAATGATTTGGGGAAGTACTTTATCACCGAGGTATTGCATGAACGGTTTGAAGCTTTTAGACTGGTTAGTCTTAACTTAGCTTCAGTGACTGTCTGCACTTAGTCTTGAAGTGGAAAGAAGTGTAAGCATTTACAGTGCTTTAAGTGTAGAAGAACGTTGGTGTCCTTGAATCATGGACGGGCACAGTATTTTAACGTTCTATACATGGCAGGTAAAAGGCGCTGTTAGTGACCATAACGATACTACTTTTCACTTTGAGTGACCTTTCTATGGAAGGGAGATTAGTGACAATGAGGTAACATGGCACCGGTAAATCTGCGACTGAGAATGAAATTTTTGAAAACGGTTTGTAGAGTGGAATGTTCTGAAAACGAACTTTGTTTAAACGTATCCGTGTAGACGTTGCCCCTTAGAAATGGAAAGAAATGCTTAGACCATGATGTGCAGCTGGTTCTTAGGTCCCCGTCCTCGGTTGTTCTTTAGTACAGTTGCTGTACCCTTGGTCCATTAGTGTCTGACTGAATTCAGTGCGGATTGCAAAGTACTTAAACTTTAGTCCCCATCACAGTAAGTATCGGTCGCTTGGTGATTTGAGTGCTTAGTATGCAATAAAACCTTATTCCTTATTGTGCAGCAGGTTTCAAGTCCTTCCATAGGCGTAGATTGCGAAATAAACCTTAGTGTAAACGACAATATCTTGATAGTAAGTATTCGTCGGTTGGTGTTTTGGATGGTTCGTGTGCAAGGAAACCTTCGCCTCATAGGCGTGGATTGCGAAATAATCGTTAGTGTGAATGACAGTATACCAATCACTTACTAAGTCTTTTGGATGCTCTTGTATGCAAGGGCAAGTAAAATTTAGTTCTTCAAGTTCTTAGACCATCGTCTTCTGTGGTACTTCAATTCAGAAGATCTTCCGAGGGGGTACATGACTTTTGGATGCTCTTGTATGCAAGGGAAAGTAATCTTTAGTCCTTGAAGTTGTTAGACTCTCGTCCTCAGTTGTAGTTCAGTTCAGAACTCTCCCGAGGGGGACATGACTTATTGATGAAGAGGCCCAGATTTTCCAAACGCACCCACATATAATGTAGACATATGCAAAAGAGACCCTCAATAATGAGGAAAAAACAGGGGATGAGAGAAATGACTTTGTAGATCTCATTTAATTATAGCTTGGAATTGTACTGCGAACATCTGCGACGCGATTCTAAAATTGATGTGACCAAAATGAAGTGAAATTTTTTAGTGTTCTAAAATTTCCCACCCCATTTTATTGGGTTTGGGAAACAATCATAGCAATTTTTAGAGAATTAGGTGGGCCAAAAACCCACCTATTTGGGCGGTACCGGTAACCAATTTATATTAAGTACCCCACCGGGATTGTTCAGCTCTTTTGTCTAAATGACAGTAGACACGGTAAGGATTTCTTAGTGTTTAGCAGAACACGGGAACCCTAAGTTGTTGTTATGCAGCATATTTTTGGTCTCAAGTTGTTATAAATTCCAGTTGCTCGGACCTACTCCTTAGTCAAGTAATTGTTGCCGTTGATTGTCGGGTGTGATCTTTTTCCTATTCCTCAGTCCTATTCCTCGATACTGGAGTCGTAGATCCATGTTATGTGAGCGGTGCCAGGTGATGAAAACAACTTGTCAACCTCCTGTGCTGTCTACATCCCTGTTCAAAATGTAAATACTCAAAGCCAAAGTGTTTTCTCAGCGTCATTCGTGCAATTTGAAATTGTTAATATAATTGAAATGTCATGGATAAGTTACAGAACAAAAATATTGTTAAATAACTTGGAAGTAATTTTGAAAGTATAACTTGGCAGTACTTTTCAAAATAAACTTTAGACGTTAGTCTGCAATACATTCAAGATGTTCGACTGACTTTAAGAAAAGAATACTGTACAAATCTTGCTCCAATCCCGGGATTTCCATTGATTTCGAATGCCTTATTCTGTCAATTTGATTTTACTGGAGGAAATAAATTAGAACCACACATATACGAAATGCAATGATTTTTAGTGTTCTAAAAGGGCAGAAAATTTTAGGAAGCAAATAATTTTAGTCTTCTAGACTTGCCTTTCCTTTTTACAGAAACGTTTGTCAATAATATCGAAGAAATAAACAAAAATAAAAATCAACCATACTCTCTGGAGGGGAATCGATCCCCTGACCTCGATGTTTCCAAACAGTTGGACAAACAGGCCGCGCTAATCAAAGTGTCGAGGTGTCAAGAAAAACGGATTAATCCCGCAGCGAACACCTCGATCTTTTGTTTTTAGTGGCACCAGACTGCCTAGATCAAAGAAGGGTTAGCCCCAATTACCCCAGAAACGATAGCAGAAACTTGAAAAAGAAGGTTCGATGGCTAATCTGCACCAGGGGCGGCAGGGAAAGGTGAAAGGGCGAGCACCGGATCTCGAAAACCCTAGGAGGATGATCTCAGACAAAATCGGTCTCCATGACTACTACTACTTTATATATATAGACTAGCTCTTGCCCGTGTCTGACCACCGCCTCGTGACAACCTCCGCCTTATAACAACCTCTGCCTTATAAGGTCTGTGCATTCAAGTGATTCCATGGTCCTTACCCATACTTCTGTTTGCAGACGTAACTTCTTCTTAGATCCTTTATTCTGGTCCTAGGTCCTTTTTTAGCCTAGTTCAGGGTCCTGTTCCCCATTCCCTCTAAATGTTATGTTCCGTGGTATTAGTTCATGATCTTAAAGCCATAATGGGTCCTGTTTCTACTCCCTGTCCAGGGCATGAGATAGCCCTTGCCCATCTCTGACCACAACCTGGTGACAACCCTTGCATGATAAGAACCTCTATCTTAAAGGTCTGTGCATTCAAGTTGTTAGTCATTGCATGGCCCTCGTCTATACTGCTGCCTGCAGATCGATTTTCTACTTATTTCCTTTAGCTTAGTCATAGGTCCTTTTTCTTGGTCCTAGTCCAGGGTCTTGTTCCTTGGTATTAATCTAGGTTCCTTAGTCCATAATAACTGGTCCTGTTTCTGCTCCCTGTCAAGGGTCCCTTTACTCTAAGTGAAGGAACTTTTCCTTGGTCTTAGTCCAAGGGGCTCAGTCTATGAAAATTTTCTTAATCTTAGTTACACTTATCAAGTTCACTTAATGTTAATCTTAATTTAATCTGAATTGATTCCTGAATCCTTTTTCAAGGTCCTTTTTCTTAGTTTTGTTATTGTTTATGCTCCTCAGTCCTGTCCTGTTCCTGGGTCTCGTTCCCGAGGGTATTCATTATTCATGTTCCGCCTGTTCCACAGCATCCCGCTCAATGCGATTCCTTGGTCCAGGTTTTAACAGCGTTCTTAATTCATGCTGTTCTATCTGTCAGAGCGCTTACGAAAATGCTGCTGACTGACCATAGACAGATGTAAACAAACTACAACTTTATACATTTTAAAAGCCTGAAAATTTATCGTTTTCAGGTAAGGTGACGGAAACCAATTTGTGACTATTATACAGAGTTTTAGTAAAACTTTTACCTAGATCTCATGTCACAGGAATTTATTTTTTAATATTAAGATGTAAACTTCAAGCGGTGGCACAAGGAATTAATTTGTTTATTATAAAGTTAGTTAAATTCTTTGCTCGGTAAGTGGAAGTACAGTGAAATCATGGAGGAAAAAACATCGAAATAGAATCAGTTTACTATTTGTCTGAGAGGCGGATGTCATGCAAAGGGCATGCATATAACGGAGAAATTTAGGCTAAATCATTCCCGATAAAAACAATTCGGTTTTTAAAGCAAATTTTAACTGAAGCCTGTTGAAATCACTGGGTATCATTTCGACTTATTGGAAAGGAGAACGTACCTGTACTGCATGCTAAGAAAGATCGATGGTGCTTGAGTAAGCATTGCTGTAACCTTTGACATCGATAAGGCAGTCACCAGTCATTAATGTAATGTACTGTACAGTTGATTGCAAAAGTAAAACAACGAAACGAATTACTGAAAATACCTCTATCCAGCTTCAGTCAAAACAAAGAAAGTATTTGCCAAGTACGCGGAAGTCATGCCAAGGGTCACGGTCAACACAGCACGCTTACATTGTTGTACTCTTGCAAAATGTAAGTCACCTGTCAACAGTCCGAAGAAGTTGCAAGAGGAAAACATAAATTATTTTCGCATGACTAAACAGAAAACCAAAACCCGTCTTTTTGGATCCAGAACTGGTAAATTAATTTTAATTTTCAATCATTTCGTAAGAAGAACTTGTTAGGAAACGAAAACATCAAAAATCGAAATTAATTTTGATGCGAGTGTGCTTGAATGAGCGACTGAAATTCGTTCATGCCGGGCGATTGTTTCAAGTAGGACCAGTGACGTAGATCAAAGAAGAAGGGTTAGCCCCATTACCCCAGCTTCTGGAGCAGATACAAAAAAGCGAAGTAGTTTTGGCTCGCCTACCCCAGGCGGCAGCATCGGTGCGAAAACCGCATCTCGAAAGGTTGCACGGCGTCGCCAAACTCACGCGTCTACAAAATCGGTCGCCATGGCAACCACCATTTTAGTATAGTAGACTAGCCCTTGCCTGTCTAAGACAACCGCCTCATGAGGACCACCGCCTCCGCCAAAAAGAAATTCCACCTTAAAGGCACAGTGCATTGAGGTGGCTATATTTGATGTTAATCTACATCTTGATCTTAATCTTAATGTTAGTCTAGTCTTAATCTTAGTCTTGAATTTAAATGAAATCTTAATCTAACTTCTACCTGAATTGGAATATTAACCTAAATGTTAATCTAAATGTTAATCTAAATGTTAATCTTAATCTTAATCTTAATCTGAATCTGTATCTGAATCTAAATCTGAATCTAAATCTGAATCTTAATTCTAACCTTAATCTTAAGCTTAGTTATAATCTTAATCTTAGTCTTAGTTAATCTTGAACTCCATCTTAATATTAGTCTTAGTCTTTGTTAGTCATGTTCTAAGTATCAGTATTTCATTTCTGAAATTAAACTTTAAGTTCATTTTGAAATTAGTCTTTATCTGAACCTTGATGTTAATCTTGATGTAAATCTGAAATAATGTTGAAACTTGAACTTAATGTTTAGGTTGTTCTTTATCGCCACATGCAATAATGCCAATGTCAAACTTTATCATCATCTTAATTCATCTTCATACTCTTAGATGCCAAATAAATGTCCTCCGGTTTATTAATTTTGAGTTTTTCCCCCAACCACAGGGCCTTAGTAGGACCCCCTATTTATTAATTTTCAAAGAAACAATTTCACTTGTGATAGGATGAAACTACGTTTATTAATTGCCGACATTGATTTGGACCCCCCGTTGGTATACCTAATGGTATTGGCCTTAATGTAAATATTAATAAAATTGAAATTTAATATAATTTATAATTTAAAATAATTTAATATAATTCTAAATTCTTCAGCTACAATAAAACTTTAAATTAAATGAAAGATGAAATGAAAATGAAAATAAAATCCAAATGAACATGAAAG
This sequence comes from Chrysaora quinquecirrha, assembly GCA_014526335.1. NCBI lineage: Eukaryota > Metazoa > Cnidaria > Scyphozoa > Semaeostomeae > Pelagiidae > Chrysaora > Chrysaora quinquecirrha. The sequence goes on from JACTAT010000259.1 coordinate 369,242, forward strand.
TTAGTGTCAGTGTTGAGAGATAAATTGAAAATAAATTTATAATTGAAAAGATATGAGTAAAAATAGATCTAAAGATTTGAGTCATTCCAAAAAGCCTTCTTGTTTTGTCAAAGTGACTTTTGTTATTAGAAAAAATTGCAAAATATTTAAATCACAAAAACAAAAACACCAAAAATTGCCTTTGAGGGACTGCCATATTTCTTAGTAGAGGATAATCTCCCTTGGTGCTAATATTCATAGAAGGAACAACAAAACACGTTAAAAATAATGTCAAAACAAACTAAAAATTATACCCAAAGCAAATTTTAGTTCCCAGACATGTCCTCGGACTTTTGAAAACATTTCCAACACAAAAGTGACAGAAATAAATTGAAAGTAAATTTATAATTGAAAAGATATGAGTAAAAATAGATCTAAAGATTTGCGTCATTCCAAAAAGCCTTCTTGTTGTGTCAAAGTGACATTTAGATATTGAAAAAATTGTAAAATATTTAAATCGCAAAACAAAAACACCAAAAATTTGCCCTTGAGGGACTTGAACTCCAGCCATCCCGGGTAGCAGGCGAGCATTTAACCACTCGGCTACACAGCCGTTTGCTTAGCGGAGGATAATCTCCTAATGGTCCTAATATTCATGGAAGGGAAAAGTGAAACACGTTGAAAAATAATGTCTTAGAAACGTAGAAATGAAAGCAAAAGCAAATTTTAATTACAGACGTCTTCCCGGCCTTTTGAAAACATTTCCAATATGAAAATCACAGAAATAAAAAAATTCGAAAGGAAAAGATTTTCTCCCGAGGGGAGTCGAACTCCCGACTCTGCATTGCATCTCACGAGACACGCCGCCTTACCGACCGTGCTACGGCGCCTTGTTGCGATTTAGTGATAATCTTCTTACAGAAAACAATCAGGCGATGGTTAAAACAGGAACCAATGATGCACTTCAAAGAAGGGTTAGCCCCAATTACCCCAGAAGCCAAGGCAGTTTGCAAAAACGAAAGGGTGATGACACGCCTACCCCACGGTCGGCAGAGCAGGGAAAAGTGGGAAAAGCGTGCCACTTACCACCCGGGAGGAACTGCTAAGACAAAATCGGTTTCCATGGAAATTACCATTTTAATATAAGACTAGCTCTTGCCCGTCTAAGACCACCGCCTCGTGAGGACCACCGCCTCATGAGGACCACCGCCTTATAAGGTTAGTGCATTAAAATTATGGAGAGAACATTCCATCATCCAGATGTAACCTCTACTTAGTTCCTTAATTTAACCTCTACTTAGTTCCTTAGTTTCTTGTTTTAGTCCAGGTTCCTGTTCCCATTTGCCACTTAAGGTTCTGTTCCTTGGCCTAAATCGCGGGTCCTATAATGGGTCCTGATCCTGTTCCCAGGGTCCCTCTCAAGTCAGAGGTCCTGTTCCCCAGCCCCACTAAAGGTTCTCTTATTTGGCCTTAGTCCAGGTTCCTGCTTCCTGGTCCCACTTAAGGCCCTGTTCCTTGTCCTTAGTTGAAGGTCCTGTTCTCTTTTGCCACTTAAGGTTCTGTTCCTTGGCCTAAGTCCAGGGTCCTTAAGTCTTGATAATGGGTCCTGATCGTATTCCGAGGGTCCCTCTCCAGTCAAAGGTCCTGTTCCCCAGCCCCACAAAAGGTTCTCTTGTTTGGCCTTAGTCCAGGGTCCTGCTTCCTGGTCCCACTTAAAGTCCTGTTCCTTGTCCTTAGTCCAGTCCTGTTCTCTTTTGCCACTTAAGGCTCTGTTCCTTAGCCTAAGTCCAGGGTCCTTAAGTCTTGATAATGGGTCCTGATCGTATTCCCAGGGTCCCTCTCCAGTCAAAGGTCCTGTTCCCCAGTCCCACTTAATGTTCTGTTATCTAGTCTTAGTCCAGGGTGCTGCTTCCTGTTCTCACTTAAAGTGCTGTTCCTTGATCTTAGTGCAGGGTACTTAGTCCACTATAATGTCCCTTAGTCCTCAAATTATTCAATGTGGTTGGACCATTCCTTCAGTTTCATTCCTGTGTCCTTCCTGTTGTTTCTTAGTCCCAGTGAAGGTCCTGGTCCATGGTGTTAGTCAAAGGTCCTTTGCCGATTCTCAAGTTCCGTTCCTCGGTGTTGTTGTTCGAGCAGTTCGTTGGTCCAGGTTTTGATAGCATCATTCTTCCTCTCTGCGTTTGAATGGGCTTTGTTAACCATGAAATGCACTTTCATGTTTTCAATAACCTTTTGAAATAAGGTAATGGCATATCCTAGAGAAGTATTTGGACAAAGCATATCCCACAAGAATGAGCATGAATACATTGAAAAACTTGTTATGTCTGTAAATGTCTTTATTTGTTCATCTCAATGCGGAGGGGTGATTCAGTCCTTGGAAATCTCGTACACTTTAGCTGGAAATACGATTGTTTTCATGAAAATCCTTGAGAAATCATTTTGTTTTCATACAAATCTCCTACACGTTTTTGGGGAGTGAAAAGCCCCTCGCTCAACGCGATGATAGCACGATGAGAGAATGCTATGATGCTTCACTGAACTAAGATGTAAACAATGTCGATTCGAACCGACACAAAATTGTGATCCCTACACACAGAAACTCGAACATGTATTGAACTTGAAAACGGCTCAATTTGAATACCAAAAAATTGTCATGTTAGGTCATTGAAATTTGGAAATGAAATTTAGGGCTCCAGCGCCGTAAAAAGCAAACTTCTAAAGCACCCTTTTAGTTGCATTAAATATTTCGGAAATTTATTATTGATTCTGATGATTCTTAACGTGGATACGACTTTCGCCTTATAAACTTAGTGAGGTAAAAATCGAAAAGACTTCCATAAAAAAGAAACTATAGTTGCCTCGGAAGAGGGGAAAGACCCCTAGGCACGCTGGTATTGAGCTTGAAAACGGTACAATTTAAATACCAAAAAAAAACATACCATTTTCATGTTTGTTCATTGAAATCCAGAAACTAAATTATATCTCCAGCACGGTATAAGGCAAACTTCCAAAGCACCCTTCTATTTGCATTAGAAATTTCAGAAAACTGAAAACGAAACCCGTCAAAACAAAACTATATTTTCCTGTTAGACGGAAGTCGTGCCAAGGGTCACGGTCACGCACAGTAGGCTTGCTTTGTTTCACAAAGTTTAATCGAGCTGTCAACAAACCAAAGAATCAAGCAGTGAAAAGAAACACAAAGAAATTAGCTTCGCCCAGCAGCACAGAAAACCAAAACACGGTTATTTCAGCTCGAAAACAGTTAAATTAATTCCAATTTTTAATCATTTCGTAAGAAAACGGTGTTCCCAAACGAAAACATGAAAATTCGAAACGAATTTCGGCGCGAGTTTAGTTGAAAACTGCAAGTAAAATTTCGTCCTGCCGGGCGATTGTTGTTCAATTTCGACTGGCGCCAGTGACGCAGATGAAAGGAGGGTTAGCCCCAATTACCCCCGAAACGACGGCAGGTTTGGGAGAAACGAAGGGCGATGGCTCGCCTACCCCACGGGCGGCAGAGCAGAGAGCAAGAGGGAAAGGCGTAGGACGTGCGACGTCCGAGGAGTGACTGTGACAAAATCGGTTGCCATGACCACTCCTATTTTAGTATAGTAGAGAGATTATGAAGAGGGTCATTCTAAATAACAAATCAGTTTGATAAGAGGACACGATCACAGCTAGAAAAGTATGAGGCAAAACTGTTTCAGTGGTGTGTTATGTTGCCTTTAGCGTAGAAGAAAGCTGCACTGTTATTGTTACGTATACGAAGTGACGTGAATGAGATTTTCATAGTATGCACGGGAAATTAGTATGGTTTGATTGTATACAATGGTTTGGGAAAGTATTTTATCACCCAGGTATTGCATGAACGGTTTGACGCTTTTAGACTGGTTAGTCTTAACTTAGCTTCAGTGACTGTCTGCACGAATGGCTTAGTCTTGAAGTGGAAAGAAGCGTTAGCGTTTACAGTGCTTTAATTGGAGAAGGACGTTGGTGTCTGTGAATCATGCATGGGGGCAGTCCGTTTACGTTCTATACATGGCAGGTAAAAGGCACTGTTAGTGACCGTAACGATACTACTTTTCACGTTGAGAGACCATAATATGGACGGAAGATTAGTGACAATGAGGTAACATGGCAGCGGTAAAAATTGGTGACTGAAAGCGAAATTTTTGAACACGGTTTCCAGAGAGGAATGTTTTGAAAACAGAACTTTGTTAAAACGTATCCGTGTAGACGTTGCCCCTTAGAAATGGAAAGAAATGCTTCGACCATCATTTGCAGCTGGTTCTTAGGTCGTCGGTTGTACTTTAGTATAGTTGCTGTACCCTTGGTCCATTAATGCCTGACTGAATTCAGGTGTGGATGGCAAAGTACGTAAACTATCACAGTAAGTATGGGTCGCTTGGTGTTTGAGTGGTTAGTATGCAAGAATCGATTATGCTTGTCGATGCTCTTGTATGCAAGGGAAAGTAATCTTTAGTCCTTGAAGCTCTTAGACCCTCGTCCTCAGTTGTACATCAGTTCAGAAGCTCTTCGGAGGGGGTAAATGACTAATTGATGAAGGGGGATGTGCGGCCCAGATTTTTCGAACGCACCCTGATATAATGTAGACATATGCAATGAGAAGGAGAACAGGGGATGAGAGAAATGACTTTGTAGATCTCATTCTATTACAGCTTTAAATTTTACTGCGAACATCAAACGACTGTAACATTGATGTGACCTAAATGAAGTAAAATGTTTGAGTGTTCTTAAATTTCCCACCCCAATTTATGGGGTTTTGGAGAAAATCATAGCAATTTTTAGAGAATTTCAGGGCCAAAAACCGACATATATGGGCGGTACCGGTACCCAATTTATATTAAGTACCCCACCGGGGTTGCTCGGGCCCTTTTGACACGGTACGGATCGCTTGTTCTTTTAGATGCAAAACGCGAGAACCCAAAGTTGTTGTTGTGCAGCATGTTTTTGGTTTTTGTCCGCAGTTGTTATAAAGTTCTGTTGCTCGGACCTACTCCTTAGTCCAGTAATTGTTGCTGCTGAAATTGTCGGGTGTGATCTTTTTCCTATTCCTCAGTCCTATTCCTCGATACTGGGGTTGTAGATCAATGTTTTGTGAGCAGTGTCAGGTGATGAAAACAACATGTCAACCTCCCGTGCTGTCTACTTCCTTATGGAAAATGTAAATACTCGAACCAAAAGTGTTTTTTCAGCGACATTCGTGCAAATGGAAATTCTTAATATAGATGAAATGTCATGGATAAGTTACAGAACGAAAATATTGTATAATAACTTGAAAGTAATTATCAAAGTATAACTTAGCAGTAATTCTCAAAATAAACTTTTAGACTTTAGTCTGCCATACATTCAAGATGTTCGGCTGACTTTAAGAAAAGAAATCTGTACAAATCTTGCTCCAATCACGGGATTCCCATTGATTTCGAATGCCTTATTCTGTCAATTTTATTTTAGTGGAGGAAATAAATTAGACTGACACATTTACGAAATGGAATTATTTTTTGTGTTCTAAACGGGCTGAAAATTTTAGGAAGCAAATAAATTTAGTCTTCTAGACTTGACTTTCCTTTTTACAGAAATGTTTGTCAATAAAATAAAAGAAATAAACAAAAATAAAAAGCAACCATACTCTCATGAGGGGAATCGATCCCCTGACCTCGTTGTTTCCAAACAGTTGGACAAACAGGCCGCGCTAATCAAAGTGTCGAGGTGTCAAGAAAAAGGGATTAATCCCGCAGCGAACACCTCGTTCTTTTGTTTTCAGTGGCACCAGACTGCCCAGATCAAAGAAGGGTTAGCCCCAATTACCCCAGAAACGATAGCAGAAACGTGAAAAAGAAGGTTCGATGGCAAAACTACAGCAGGGGCGGCAGGGAAAGGTGCAAGAGCGAGCACTGGATCTTGAAAACCCTAGGAGGATGATCTCGGACAAAATCGGTCTCCATGACTACTACTACTTTAGTATAGTAGACTAGCCCTTGCCCGTGTAAGACCACCGCCTCACGAGGACCATCGCCTCCGGTCAACTCCGCCAATAACAACTTCCACCTAAGAAGCACTGTGTATTGAGGTGGCTATATTTTCTGTTAATCTAAGTCTTAATATTAATCTTAACGTTAGTCTAGTCTTAGTCTTAGTCTTCAAGTTGAATGCAATGTTAATCTTAACTTCTATCTGAATTGGAATCTTAACCTTAATGTTAATCTTAATCGTAATGCAATGTTAATCTTAATCTTAATGTAGTCTGAAACTGAATCTTAATCTGGAACTTAATTCTAATATTAGTATTAGTGTTGGTAGTTACTCTAAATTAGAATCTTATTCTTATTCTTATTCTTAATTTTAATGTAAGCTCTTTAGTTCTTAGTCCAAGGTCCTATTTCCTTTTACCACTTAAGGTCCTGTTCGTTGGTGTTAGTCCAGGGTCTTTAAGCAATGATAATGGGTCCTGTTTTGGCTCCCTGTCCAGGGTTCCCCTCCAAGGAAAGGTCACATTCCCCAGTCCCACTTATCTTCATATTCTTTTGCGTTAGTCCAGGATCCTTAAGCTGGTAATGAGTCTAATTTCCTGTTCTGTGTGCAGGGTTCCCTGTCCAGTCCAGGGTCCTGTTTCCTGCTCCAACTCAAGGTCCTGTTCCTTGGGCTTTGTCTAGGGTCCTTGGTCCACGACAATGTTTCTTAGTCCTTAAATGATTGATCCTTGTCAGTACCATTCCTTCCATCCTTTCATTTTTATTCTCTGTTGTGCTCCTCAATCTTTATATTCTTCATGTTGTCCAGTCCTGTTAATGAGTATTGTCCAGTGGCCTATTTCCTGGTCCTAGTGAAGGTCCTGTTCCTTGGTCTTAGTCCAAGGTCCCTAGCAAATTCTTAAACTTAATTAATGTTCATCTTAGTGCTGGCTCCAAACCCAAAGTCCATGTTATATCAATCTTAACTAATGAAAATCTCATTCTTGGTCTTAGGGCAAGTCTTTAACTTAAGTATGAAATTATATCAACCTTAATCATAACGTTAAACTTTACCTTAATCGTAATCTTAAGCTTAATATTAGTTTCAGTGTTAGTCTTAGTCCAATTCATCATCGTAAAGTTGAGGTTAATCTTAAATGTAATATTACTCGTAACCTTAAACTTAAATTTAGACTTAGTCTTAAACTTAAACTTCATGTTAATGTTAGTTGCAAACACAATTTTCATTCACAAGAATCTTAATCTTTATCAACATGTTAACCTGAAATTAAAAATTTACTCTTAAGTTTAATCTCAATCTTATTCTTAGTCTTAATTTTAAATTTTATCTTAAATCTTCTCCTTGTGTTAATATTGATGTTCATGTTAAAGGATGAAATTTAAATGCAAAAACATATATAATTTTCGGGTTGATCATGTAAAGAAACACAGGAAATACAGCATAAATAGAACTTGTAGTCAGATTTAATATTACTGAAGTTTATTTTCTTATATCATGGAAGCAATTTACTTCATGTTATTCCGCAAGTTAGGGTGAAATAATTTGATAAAAAAAGACGTGCATCAAAACAAAATCTCTACATTTCTTTATGCATCTGGAAGGCGGAAGTCACGCGCAGGGCATGCACAGACAATGGTTTACTTCCATAAACAAAACGAACTCCTCCTTTCAACAACCTATAAAATGTGTCAGTGAAAGAAATTAAAAGAAAATATTTTTCCATACGCAAATACATAGTAACGAAAACAGGCGATTCTATATTGGAAAATTTTAGGCTGCATCCTTCCCGATCGAGAGAGTTTTTATTGGCCCGCAAAATAATTTCAAATGGAGAGAAAAACGAACCTGCATGCACCCAGGGATCAATGCTGCTTGACAGAAAATTACTGTAAGCCTGCGTTGTTTACAAAAGTAAAACAACGAAACGAAAAAAGGAAATGAAAATTAGCAGCTTTTCTGTCGAAACGAACTGGAGATCGCATTTCACATAAAATGTGTCAGTGACAGAAATTGAAAGAAAATGTTTTTCCTTAAGCAAACAGTAATAAAAACAGGTTATTCTATGTCGGAAAATTTAGGTTGCTTCTTCCCCATGGAGGGAATTTTTATTGGCCCACAAAAGCAAATTTAATTTTAAACTCTTGAATATGAAATCACTGACAACTACTGTTTATTTTCAAATGGAGAGAAAAAGGTACCTGCATGCACCCAGGGAACAATGCCGCTTGCTGACTGAAAATTACTGCACTAATCTATTTTGTTGCAACATATTTTAATTTCTGCGTACAGTTATGTTGTTTACAAAAGTAAAACAATGAAACGAAGCACAGAATACAAATCAACACAAACGCGTTCCCGTCAAAACAAAGTTAAGATGGCATTTCATACTTCCCCTGGATGCGGAAGTCATGCCGGCCGTCACGCACGCACGAGGCAGGCAAGCTAAGAGGTAATTCCCCAAAATGTCATCCGAGAAGTCGCAACAATGTGGCGATTGCCCCCAACGGCACCAAAAACAGCGAGGCAACAGCGAGGCAACACAAAAGAAGCGGGTTTTTCCCACGTACCCCAGTAGCGTCGAGGAGAACAACCGAAAGGGCAAGCGATGGCTCACCTGCGAGGCAGCGGACATCGAAAGGGAGGGAAAGGGAAAAGAACGGAGAGGCAGGTCGGGCGAAAATACTGAGACAAAGAACAATGGCGTCTGGCTCATTAGCATATTCATGCATTAGGGTATGAGATATGATTAACCAATCGGAGCAGTGAAGAGTCTATTAATAGAACAGTAGTCATAATAATGCAATTTTAGATTTAGGGTGAATTCTTGGTTCAATGGTTCAAAATAAGATAGAGACATATCTAAGTATCGTTCTTGCTCATAATCGTTAATGCTCAATTATGAACAAAGACCTCTCGGGCATCATTTCCTTTCCGTTTCAAACTTAAGTAGTTAGTAACGTTTCCTCATTTGATTTTAGCTTTAAGGTATGAACTAAACTTGATGATAGTTTGTTTGGCATTATTTAGTTTTCTGTAGTAACTTATCACCCTAGTTACTTTGTTGGTAAGCTATTAAAGAAGAATTAAAGTTAGCTAGCTAATTAAGCATCCAGTCATTTTATTAGCGAGTACTTAAAGTACAATATTCGTAAGGCTTTCTAAATCTAAGATAAGACAATCTAAAGACCCTCTGGGGATACATTCAGCAAGGCAATGACCTCCTAAGGGGATTTGTTGGGTTATAAAACTCAATGCATGTGATTTAGCCATCCTTCTTCAGCAACTCGCAATATAAGATGTAGCTGCTCGACGTGACACCGAAAGCCGTCGCTGCCAAACGGTGCTTGGCCTGGAACATTTTAATAGGCCTAAGGTAATACTAAAAATCTGGAGGAACATTAAAGCGTGAAGTTGTATATCATTTTCTATCCCTTCTATTCCTGTTAATTTTTCAGGCCATTGTTTGTGCCAGTTGTTTTTTCAATTTTTGTTGCATTTTGCAATCATACCCAGTGTTTTTCTCCAACAACGTGTCTATTTAGACCTCATTTCCTCAGTAGATATATTTAGAGGCCGTTTCAGTGCTGCCGACCAGTTTTGTGTCGGCCTAAACACCTCCTGGCATTGAATTTACCTGTTGTTATTGCTTATTTAAGGGTGCAAAACATTGCATAAACATTAGAGGCACCGATACAAATTTTGCTCATTCGTTTTACACAACTTAAGCTTACTATCTAGATACCTATGAAGATGTATGGGTATCTTGCTGTCCTGTTAAAGGGTTGTTGTTCAATGATTTTTCTTGCATCTTGCCAGTGAACCTGACAAATTCTGACTATCAGAACTTCATATTATGTGGCCCCATCAGTTTATTGATTGTTCAATGATTTTTTCTTGCCAGTTATGGTGGACCTGAAAATGCTTACAATCAAAATTTTATTATGTGGCCCCATCAGTTTATTGATTGTGCAATAATTGTTTCTTGCATGTTGATGTTGGATCTAAAAATGCTTACAATCTAAAATTTTATTATGTGGCCCCATCAGTTTATTGATTGTGCACTTGTTGTTTCTTGCATGTTGATGGTGGACCTAAAATGCTTATAATCAAAATGCTATACCCCATCAGTTTATTGATTGTGCAATAATTGTTTCTTGCATGTTGATGGTGGACCTAAAAATGCTTATAACCAAAATTTTATTATGTGGCCCCATCAGTTAATTGATTGTGCAACAATTGTTTCTTGCATCTTGATGGTGGACCTACAAATGCTTACAATCGAAATTTTATTATGTGGCCCCATCAGTTTATTGATTGTGCAATAATTGTTTCTTGCATGTTGATGGTGGACCTAAAAATGCTTATATCAAAATGTTATTATGTGGCCCCATCAGTTTATTGATTGTGCAATAATTGTTTCTTGCATGTTGATGGTGGACCTAAAAATGCTTATAATCGAAATGTTATTATGTGGCCCCATCAGTTTATTGATTTACAATATTTGTTTCTTGCATGTTGATGGTGGACCTAAAAATGCTTATAATCGAAATGTTATTATGTGGCCCCATCAGTTTATTGATTGTGCAATAATTGTTTCTTGCCAGTTGATGGTGGACCTGAAAATGCTTACAATTGAAATATTATGTGGCCCCATCAGTTAATTCATTGTGCAATTAATTGTTTCTTGCCAGTTGATGGTGGACCTGAAAATGCTTACAATTGAAATATTATGTGGCCCCATCAGTTAATTGATTGTGCAATTAATTGTTTCTTGCCAGTTGATGGTGGACCTGAAAATGCTTACAATTGAAATATTATGTGGCCCCATCAGTTAATTGATTGTGCAATAATTGTTTCTTGCATGTTGATGGTGGACCTAAAATGCTTACAATCGAAATGTTATTATGTGGCCCCATCAGTTTATTGATTGTTTAATGATTTTTCTGGCATGTTCATGGTGGACCTGAAAATTCTTACTATCAAAACTTTTGCAGCCCTGTCAGGTTATTGATTTTTTCAATGATTTTTCTTGCATGACAGTGGACCAAAGCAGCCTTGCGATCAAAATCTCATATCAAATATTTTGACACAATTGATTGTTAATTATTTGCCTTGCATCTTTAACAATGAATCTGAGAAAAGCTTACTATCAAAAGTTGATCTTCTTGTGGCTCCTCATGCTGTTAGATTATTTCCATGATTTCTCTTAACTTTTTATGGTTGGCCATTGAGCCTCATTTTCAAAGTTTATTCATTCTATTCTTGAGGTTTTGCCACTAAATTAGTGATGATGCCATTGCTGTCTTTTGTGCAGCTTAAGTTCTGCTTACGTTCTGCTTATTTTATTAATCACTACCCTATAATATAGGTTGCTTCTATGAATTAATAGGGTTTTTATATCGTTGCAGATACTATTGCGATTGGCTTTTTAGTTCTTATGAAAATATGACGTCATATGTAGCAATTGCTTTTAGAATCTGTTTGTATGTTTCTTTCTTTTGATAATGTTTTCTTTTTCTTCTCATGCTATTGAATTTCTATCTTCTCATCCTTCACAGTCACTCGGGGGCTTAACTAAAGGCTCTAATCCATGGTCTCTGACTGTTGGTCTGAGTGGCTGGGTTGGGTTTATTTTCTCTTTGCTTATACTACTTATGAGTTTCTATTCACATATTTTTTCCGAAGCTGTTTTTTATTCCAACCCAGCCACTCAGATATCCTTTTTACATGTCAAGATACAAAGTATGTGCTCTTCTTTTTATGCTCAACAATTTTCTGACTGATCTGATACTTAAGTTCATGATATTATTTTGCATGTTGTTTATGCAATGGATCTCATTTTTCATTGATTGATTTTTTCATTGTTATATGCACTTCCTTTACCTCTATCAATTAGTGGATTTGCTGATAACTCGTATGTAATATTTATGTAATTGTCTGATATTTTCTTTACTTGATCTGATATTCCATGATAGTTCTGCAGGGGCGTAGCATCTTCTTTTCATCTTTTGCAATTTAATCCCTGTGGTTGCCTATGATAATAGTTTTCTCTTATTGAAACATTTGCTTTTCTTTTTTCTTATTAGTTTATTTGTTATATGATGTCTTTCATTAGATTTTGTGATTTTGTTATATTTTTTACTACTCTCTTATTCCTCTTTCCACTCTTAAATTCCATCTTCCTCCTTCTTAGCCACTCGGGCTTATCTAAAGGCCTTAATACGCGGTCTCTGACTGTCGGTCTGAGTGGCTGGGTTGGTGAATTTTCTCATTCCTTTGCTATTCAAATATCAATTCTTACCTCCTCTTGCTTTCTTCAATTTAATCTCTGCACTATATTTGCTTTTATGCCGTGTTTGTATTTAACATATTTTTCAGAAGCTGTTTTTATTCCAACCCAGGCACTCAGATATCCTTTTTACATGTCAAGATACAAAGTGCTTTAAATTTTATTGCTATCAGATATCCTGCCTTTTGCTATGGAGGGAGTTTCTACCAATTGAGGTCTTGATAAGTTCCATACCATTTTATACAGGGCATGTGTAGTTTCCTATCTTTGTTTCATACAAGGCTTTTTCTTTTTTACGCTGCATAAAGAGTCACCTTATATGAGTCTATGTTTTATCATATGAATCACACCTACATATACAAACTAGGTTGATTTCCATATGTATTGCTCAGGACTTGGTGTTTAGGTAGGTTGTTTGGAATACATTTTATTGTTGTGCCCTAATCTAAGTTCACTTTTGATTTTCTTATTCCCCAGGGTCACTCTGTTTCCTTTTACCAATTATTGCTTTAGTTTGTCTCACCAATCAATTGTTGAATTGTGCCTTTAGCACGTTGGTTTCTTTTTTCCCACCTGTCATTGACTAAAATTGTTTACCTTTGCTAACCAGGATTCATGTTATCTTAGTTTCGAATTAGGGGGACTTTGTTTTGTTTATTGCTTTACCAAAATATATTACTTTGTAAAAACCTAACTGGTACTTCCCCTGGATTTTGTAAAGCATGCTTTTCCAATGTCAAACCTTTACTTTTCAATTGTTATGCCTCAACAAACTTCGCTAACATAACTTAGTCGTATTAACAAAGGTGTAAAAATTTTGTTGTTATATATCCAGTACTGGCATCTACAACAAATTATACAGAAACGACAGAATTTGCCATTATTGGGTGGTTCATTATTTCCTTGGGGCATCCCTTATCCAATGTGTTTAATTACCAATAACCTTGTATTCCCATTGCTTTAACTTTGCATTCAGCAAAATGTGTTCGGTAGCTTAGAGTAGATAGGATGATCGTTAAGGATAGTTTCACCTAAATTCCCCTAACTGAATTTTTTCGCGTTGGATTTGTATTATAAATTCGCTTGCTTTTCTTTTACTTAGCATCCAGGGCCTTATACAAATGATAGGTCTGATTATTCATCATAGCTTTATACGCTAACCAGACTGCCTTATCAGGTAGTATTTCATTTCATGTGCTCCTTTTAGGTCTTGCAGGATTTCATTTGTATTCGCTGCACTGTCTACTACAATTATTTCAATTCAGTTCTTACTAAGGTTTCTGTTAACTAGGTTTAATTACGTTAGGTAAAATTAAGTTAGGATAACTTAGGTTAATTAAGCTAAATCAAGTTAGGTTTTATTAAGGGTTACGTAAGGATTGGGTTAACTCGTTTCATCTTGATATTGTTTTTATGTCAGTCTGTTACTACTTTACTGAGCAAAGTGCCATGTGCATTTCGATCTTATCCGTCCTCCGCGGGGGTTTTACTCTATTTTTGTAACCCCTTAGAAGGGGGTAACTTCTTTCAACCCTTTTAGGTTTTCGTCGTGTTACTTAACTTTTATCTTGTTCCATTAATTTGTTTTGTTATCTTTTATCTTCTTATTTTCTTGAGGAATTCGGTGAGTTCCTCTCGACACCCTTCACGACAGCCAGTTGATGCCGATCGAAACTTCATCATCATTTTCTCTTTCAGCCTTATGTCTTGTCAGCAGAATTCCATAGCTGGCCATTTCCCAGCCAGCTAACATTTCTTTTCCTAGGTTTGGCTTGCTCCTATTCCAATGTTTGCTGGCAGAATGCTGATTCTCAGTTGGAGTAATGTATTTTTGCTGGCGTACATTGTTTCTTAGAATGTTATTTTTAGTATAAGATTTTTTCGTTGTGAATGCTGTGTCTTCTTTCTCTGCTGGATACTATACAGGGACTCCAACATATTGGAGATTTTAATCACGGCACTTTTTATCTTTTCTACAATCCTTATTCGGTTTCGGGCTTATCCCTATGTGGATTTTTCTCTTACCCCTACTTCTAATACCCCTACTTTCTAATGCTCCTATTCTATTTGAGTTATGGATATAAGGTGTCTTTTCCTATGCTGTCCCTTGCGGTAATCTTAGTATATTGGGGTATTCTGCCTGTATCATACTGCTGCCTCCGGAGCACTCTCCATATCTTAGCCAATTGGAAGGAAGAGAATAGGATTCGGTGAGGATAGATTACTATTCTCACCGGATGCAAATCTCTGAATTTGTAACGAGGCTAAGATAAGACAATCTAAAGATCCCCTGGGGATACATTCAGCAAGGCAGTGACCTCCTATGGGATTTGTTTGGTTATAAAACTCAATGCATGTGATTTAGCCATCCTTCTTCAGCAACTCGCAATATAAGATAAGCTGCCCCTCCACTCCTCCCGCAGCGACGGTCTCGCCTACTCTCTACCTTTCAAACAGCGAAGCCTCCTTCGCACTCTCCATATCTTAGCCAATTGGAAGGAAGAGAATAGGATTCCGTGAGGATAGATTACTATCTTCCTCCGATATTGATGCCCAATGCCCCACTGCCCACTAATTTTCTATTTCCGATGAGAAGATCTTGAATATTATTATTCGCTCTTTGAATCGAAACAAGGATCATGGCTAGGACGACATCTCAGTGCGAATGACAAAGATATCCAATGATGCACTCCTTCTACCCTTTAAATTGATATTTGAGTCGTGTATGACCCAAGGTGTGCTTCCCGAAGTTTGAAAGCAAGCCAACATAGTTCCAATCCACAAGAACAGTAAGAGTCTCAAGAACAATTATCGTCCTATCTCGCTTCCTCCAATTTTCGGTAAAATTCTAGAGAAGCTTATCTTTGACTCGCTTTATCACCAACTGAACAAAAACAGTTCACTAAACCAAAATCAATCACATTTTCGTCCACGAGACTCGATTGTTTATCAGTTACTGACAATCATCAATTCCATGTTTACAGCGTTTGACTGCAATCGAACACTTGATGTACGTTCGGTTTAAAGACCTTTGACAGGACCTGGCACCAGGGCCTTATCTTCAAACTGCGTCAATGTGGTATCTCAGAAAAACTACTGATGCTACTGCAAAGCTTTCTCAGTGATGGAAAACAGCGTACTGTTTTGAAAGGCAAGACGTCTACATTGGGTACTTTCTCAGCTGGTTTTCCCAAGGGTTCCATCCCGGGTCCTCTTTTGTTTCTCGTTTATATTAATGGCTTGACAGAGGGTTTAAGGTGTAACGTGAAACTATTGGCTGATGACAAGTCGATCTTCAAAGTTGTTCACGATCCACATACAGCAGCCCTCGATATCAACCATGATTTGAATCTTGTTAGGCTTTTGGCGCTCAATTCGAGAATGTCCTTTAATCCTGACCCCAACATGCCAGCAGTCGAGGTGACCTTTTCAAAAAGAGAATTCCAATGAATGACCCGCCCATATTTTTTAATGATGTCCCCGCAAAGAATGTCCAGGAACAAAAGCACCTTGGAATCATACTAGATTCAAAATTGTCCTTTAATAGCCACATAAAGTCAATTATTTCTAAATCAAGACAAGAAATAGGGATGTTGAGATTCCTCTCCAATTACTTACCACGGCACAACCTCACGAAATGTACAAACTGTAATCATTTGGATTATGGTGACGATATATATCACATCTCTCATAAATGTGTGAATTTAGTCATAGTTTTAAATTAACCAATCAAATGGAGAAGCTTTAGGCTGTTCAATATTCTGCTGATATTTGATGAGCTTGTCTGGGAGTCTCCCAACCTCCGTCGATGGAGCAGACGTTTGTTCTCTTTTATAAGATTATAAACCATTTGACTCCGGATTACAGAAGTAGCCCTATAAGTAGCGTTACAATAGGGCAAATATGTACGAGAACAGAGAGATTTAAATCAATTTTCTACCCAAACTGCTTGTCGGAATGGGAAAATCTTGACCCTGAATTTCGATATTCCCGCTCAGTGCATGTTTTCAAAAAACAACTCTTAAGACTCATTCGTCCACCTTCTATAAATCAGTATACGGCATTCACGATCCAAAAAGTTTATCTATTTTAACGTAGCTGCGTGTTGGACTCAGTAAGCTGAATTTCCACAAATTCAAAAATAACTTTAAAGATACTTTAAATCCCCTGAGCTTCATTAACGCATGGCGGTCTTTAAGGCACGCAAATGAGGCAATAACATACACAGGATTGGCAGTATTTGGCATTATGTATTAGGCTAAACTCAATGCAGTATAATATCTAAGAATGACACATTTGTATAGGAATACTGGTCCGCCAACATATTTTTGATGGTCAACCCGCCTAATACGATCCAAGTGTTTCTAAGTTTTATTTTTGCCTATGTTTATTTTTCACTTAATGCAATGTTCTTCATTTTTACTCTTGACAAGCAGCAAGACCCTGAAGTTGGCAACAGGGAATTGTTCATGGGATTGCTTCCACATCTGGGGTCACAGGCAATCGTCCAATGGCCCTCGGGCTTAATGTTCTGGCTGAAACTTCGAAAGATACTCAATCTATGGACACAACCCACTTCTTTCTAGCGATTTCTTCATCATCAGGGATCTCTTGCCACGCATCTTACGGCTCAATCATCTTCTTAGTGCAAAGTCCCAGGTCTTATGACATGGCTGACAAAGCACTTCGTTCACCATTGGGTTGAAATCCAACCATGCTACGTAAATGCATTTTATTACATATTTGAATAATTTAATGTAGGAATATTTTTATGTATTACCTGCATTTTTATAAACATAACCAACGTGCATTAACAACCCTTTCTTCGTCGGACCGTTTGTTTGTTCGATGTAATGATTTCTTGTTTCTGTTTTTGTTTGATTTACCCGTTTGACAACGAACATGTTTTTTTTCATTATCTTTATGTGTTTTTTAACGTTTATCACTTTTTTCCTTTTAACGTTTTGCAACCTTTTCACTTTTTTTAACGTTTTTCACTTTATTCAGACATTTAGCTTTTTTCATTTTTTTAACGGTTTTCACTTTATTATCAATTGTTTTCGATTTTCACAAAATACAGGTTACCCTGTAGGAAGAAAATGTGACCATGCAATTGTATGAAATAAGGCCAGCTGAAGCCCAACAGGCTAATTGGGGCTCATTTGGCAAATATGGGAAAGAAACCTCACAGATGTTGATTCAATGTATCACCTTGGAGAGCTACTCCTTATTAAATTCCTAGCCTTGATGTCCCCCAATTAATGGCTCCATCTTTTCACTCTTTCAGATGATTTGTTTTTGTTTGCTTCTATCTCTTATTCTTGATACTGAAAAAAAGACGTTTTAGGCCAAGGTACAAAACATAGGGAAGGTATTAATGTCCTGCAGAAAGAAATGGTTCATACTTGCTATGTTCTAAAAGAAATACTAGGATCAAGACTACAGGGGAGGGGCATTCTATGACATTTATTATTAAGAACAACTGTTTGCATTGGCTTATCTATCTATCTACAACATTACTGTCCATCAACCTACAATTAGGTTATTATGCACAAGTCCATTCCAGGTTTGTTTATTAGTGTTCACGCTTGAGACAATCAGACGCATTTTGAGCTTCGTGCTGGACCTGCTGGGTGGTAAAATGTGCAAAGAAATTTTAACCAGTCGGGGAAACCTGACTAATAACTGACGGATACTGTCAAGGGTGGGACAATTTCTTTTAGGGGAAATTATTACTGGCTATGAATAAATTCTTATATATAAGCCTTATGTTGGCAATAAATTCGATATGGATTGCGGCAATATTGGCCCCAATTCAAGCTGATAAGTGGAGAAACCTGTGGGTAAAAAGATTATTACCCTGTGGAAAGAACCCATTGTACACACGGCATTTGAGTTAGTGTTATCTTCTTGCAACATAGTGTTATCTGTCTGACAAATTTAATCGAATTGAGGCAAACATGGTTTGCGGTTTGAGTTGATGGGTGGAGAAAACCTGTGTAAAGGATACTTGATGGTCAGTTGGAATTTCTGCAATAGTCAACCTAGTCGGTGAATACGGCCTTTCTAGAAGATAAATAGCTGTTTTATACGATAAACCGAGATCAATGCTCAATAGAAGTGGGTATATATTCACAATCATAAAAAACTATTTCCCAGGTTAGTTTAATGAGCATAATGATGAAGGCAGTTATGAGGGCATTCAAAAATGATACGGCATATAGTTGTGTTGGTGTTCAAATGTACTTTTGCAAAAGATATACGGCGGAATTACGAGTTTAAGTTCCCAAATACCATAAGCCCACCTGCACAAATTTACTCCTGAATTTTTTACGCTAAATACCCCCCAGCTGTGAGACTATCAGTATAATCAGCAAAAGGGGAGAATTGAATTGAAAGGTTTGAAGAAGTTCACTTGGACAGCATAGCCTAAGGCTTCTATTCGGAATTTACGGAATTTCAAGATTAAAATTGTAGTAAATTTAAAATTAAATTAGGTTTTGTTTAGTTTTTGTGGCGTTTGAAGTGATCCACAACACCATCCTTTAACCAAAATGCATCGCTTTTGGCCATACTAACGAATTTTCATGATAATTCCTTTGTTTTACTAGACTTATTACATGAGTCGTAGTTATCATTATTGAGTCTATGCAGGATGCTCAAACCACGAGTCACAATTTTTCAGCAAAAAAAGTCGTCAAAACCGTCGAGACTCGTTTCAAAAAAAGCAAAATTGCGCGACAGTGCGAAATAGACTTGCTTACCAAGTCCCTAACTTTTGCTCACATTGAATTGAATTGATGTTGTTGTTGCTCGCTCCAATCAGGGACTTGTTTCCTCTTATCATCTGAAAGTGGCATCTCGCTCCAAAAAATTGGCGCACCAATCAGAGAGCAGTATTTCGATATAAGCATTCTGATTGGTTGATTTAGTGATTTCACCCTATTATTAGGCTTTTGCGGTTTATTTTTCTGAAAATGTGATCCCCCAGGAGTACAGTACATGAGAACTTTGGTCGGCAAGGGAGGGAAAACATCATTACAGCTTCGCAGAAAGCAACAAATTTGGTTACTCAATCTTCTTGTTGGGAGACTTCAGGAAGGTCTTGTTGCATTCAACTTTGTAAAACTTGCTTTGTAAATGGACTCTACGCTGCTCACACTGAGTTTGGAAAAGAGAAGCATTTCTTCTGTTTTTGTACTGACAATTTGGATTCATATTCACGGCAAGCGGCATGCAGGGTTGCAAAAACTTATTGACCTTCCTCCAAACCTGAAATCCATCTTATCAACGTTCCTCATTTTAAGAAAATATAACTTGGTCCACAGAGGGTTGATTGCACACGAGAAAATTCTTATGTAAAAGCTAAATACATACTTATTTCTTTGATTTCATGGTATAAGGGCTGAAAATTATTGTCAACATATAACATACACGTCCAAATAGACAAGTTCAGTTCAGGTAAAACAAAGGGCTAAAAAATATTGCAAAAAATAAAATAAACGTAATATCGAAAAGGCTTAGTTCAGGAAACATATATAGGCAATATTTCCTCACAGATTTTCTCTCTTTTACTATATTTATCGAGCAAGCCGGATTTTTCCACTCTGATTAATTTTGAAATATAGCCTCAGCATCTGCATGTAGTTGACATGATTTTTTTTGATTATAGTTTTTTATTGGTTTGGTGATTTATTTTCCACAATTGTATATTCAAATGTATGAAAAAAAAATTAACAAAACTTCCTCATTTCTAGTCAAAACCTTCCACCAGACTAAGTGTATAGGTGTGCACGGTTTTTAAGTTTCTTGTGGCAAGGCAAGCACAACACAGGCCGAAGAACGTATCGTATCTATTG
Organism: Chrysaora quinquecirrha; assembly: GCA_014526335.1. Taxonomy (NCBI): domain Eukaryota; kingdom Metazoa; phylum Cnidaria; class Scyphozoa; order Semaeostomeae; family Pelagiidae; genus Chrysaora; species Chrysaora quinquecirrha. The sequence goes on from JACTAT010000259.1 coordinate 389,366, forward strand.
TATGATTCAGGAAACCTATAAAACAGCGCTGTTTGTATACCGATAGGCTGCCGGTTTACAAGAAAACTTTAAGAACTATTTATTATTAAGCAAAACCTGTAATATTATTATTAAACAATACCTAAAAGACATTAATTAATTAACTATACTAGACAACGTGTTTCTAATGTCCAGGTCACCCATTTCACCAATGGGGACTTTATGCTGACGAGACCTAGATCCTCTAACACAAACAACTGCAGTTCTCAGCAAGCAAAATCCCAACTTTCTTTTAATCCATGCCGATGTTTCACTAACGCTTTGGTCATGCTTTTCAGAAACAAGACCAGACAAACGTTGAAAAATTTTCTTGTTTCATTGCTCATCCCACCGTTACACGAGAAAATTAATGGTGTGAAGGTTCCATTCTCTCTATTTAAAACGGCTTCGTTGTACTTTCTTTTCTTTGACAGCTCCATTGATCTGAATGTAGACGCCAGGGTTTTGCAGCGGTAACTCGGAGCAAAGGGGTAGAAAACCCTTACATCAACAAATGCTCGTTGCATACGCTGCCAAAACCCTCTCGCACTGACATCGGCCCTTAATTCCAGCCCGTTCTCTTCTGACTCTAAACAAGGCTCTTTGCAAACATCTTTGCACACTGTCGAAAGCAAGTCAGCTGTTAGGTCACGCATTTCGTTGTGGCGTAGGGTGACAAAACCACCAATCTTACAGGAAAGAGCATGTTACAGGCCGAAGAACTGATTTAAACCGGCAAAAAACTGAACTATACCTAAATATTTTGAATTTCAATTATTTTTGTATCATAAAGAACATTTTGTATAAATCTTTCTGCTTGCACAAAGTGGAATTCGATTCAGCATTCTCACATTTTGTCTCAGTTTTGCACATTGAAATCTCTCTGAATCTGATTTCTCAATTTTGAGCTGATGGGTTTTCCGGCTTTCCACGCCAAAAACGATACAGTTTACTGCTCTCAAATTTTATGAGTAGATCACATAATTGTGATTTTATGCGATTTTATGTTACTTCTCAAAGTAAATAATATGTTTAAGCTGAATCGAATTTGAAAGTGCAGTGGCAAATTTTTTCACCGCCATTTGAGGACTGAATCATCTTGAAAACACATGTTTCGTTTGTTTGTTGGAAGTAGCCATCATCAATCATTTTTATATTAAGCCTGTTAGATGTTTAGTTAAAAACATGTTCAGAGGAATTGCAAACCGAAAGTGTTTTGTTTTATTTTTCATGTTTTTGGTGTCGTGTGCAGTTGTTTGCTCAAAATATTTAAAAGCAAGACTGAACTGACTCAAAAATTTACATGATATGATGCTTTTTTGGCAAGAGCAAAAAACGATGAGCTGTATACTTTCTTTTTTGGTTTTATCAAGTCACTTATCTGAATTGTTGTCTACAAAATAATCTCTGTTTTCTTTTTAAAAACTACTTTTCTCAGTAAAAATTATAACGTGGAACAAGAGTTTCAGCTATTTTGCTTTGAAAAAGGAACAAACTTTTAATCAAGACAACTCTTGGAATATTTCGCTTGAAGTCTGGAAGGCACTGCTTCAAAGTTCTTTATCATTTTCCACAAGAAGCAACAATTAAACAGTTTGGTTTTTATTCTAAACGAAAGTCGATGAAATTGTGAAAATTTTCCCGCCTAAATCAAGTTCGGCGAAACCCTTAACCCGTTATCGCTTTGTTATGTAAATTTTGTGTTCTTGGGCCTACCGCTACTGTTGGCCGCCATTTTAGGTCAAGCATTGCAATACTTTTGTCTCCGAAGTGTATTTGTATCTCTATGTTTAGTGTTAGTCTTAGGGTAGTTATGTATTTCCTTGCCCCCTGTGATTTTGTATTGTACTTGTTTGTCCTGTGAATTTTATAAGAATAAAAAAAACTACTCATGTTACTTGTCATTATTTGGTTTCAGTTTTGTTAGTTACTCAGCCAATTTGTTTGATAGGCAGCCGCTGAGCTTCCTAATTAGGTACTACTTCAATAAATAGCTGGGTACTGTGAATAACTCAGTTTCTCAGACAATAGTTATAAAATTATCTGATTGATAAGTTAGATTTTAAACAGATTGCTAGTATGCTGGATAGTTAGCGAGTTAGTTGAGTCAGTTAGGTCAGATTCATTGTTTGTTGGTGAGCAAGCTAGTTAGTCAGAAGGTAAATTGTATTGCTTATAATACTCCGAAAAGCAGTTTTTTTTTAATTTTTGGTCTCGGTCATAATTAATCTCTGAATTTAAGAAATTATGGATAACCAAGATCCAAAACAAAAACAAGCACGTATTGAATAGTTAAGGAAAAAAAAAATGTGCTAAATGGGGCACATTGACCTTCATTGCTGACTGCAGAAAATGAAATACACGTGTAAATCAATAAATTAACATAGTGAATAAATAAACGAATACAACGAATGTAAGTTAAGTCTCTTGCCTCAAGACTGATTTTGTTTCGGGGGGGGGGGGCATTCAAAAAAGCAAAACGGAAACATTTAGAAAGGGATAGAAAGTTTATATATATTACAAAAATTTTTAACAACAGAAAAAAGCTATATCGGAATATAAAAACTAAGAAACAAGTTAAAAATTTTGAACTGAAACATTAGGGACAAAATGATTTGTCTCTAAAGAAGTTGATAAAAAGCCCTAATATCAACCATAAAATGAAACATTAATATTATTTACTGTTCAGTTTTTACTCCAACAAGTTGTCAAGATGACTGTACAGATCACACTTCAGAAAGAAAATTCCATCTTGGTCTTTAAATTGTATTCTTGTTTTAGGAATATGTTCAATGCAATTTGATTTCTCTTGCACGCGAGCAAAATTGTCGCTAGGAATAGATAGCCTTCCAAATGATTCCGAGCTTGGTATCGTATAAAGAAAGTAGTTGTCTTTGCAAAGATTAGCAGCTACATCCAAGGTGACTAAATCTTTAACTTCAGGTTTAAAATTGCTTCGAGCTTTACTGGCACTCAGAGCATGAATTTGCTTGTCATTTGAAACCTTTTTCATATTGTTAGAGGAAGTTTGCAAAGGAAAAATCTGACTCTGCATTGAAAGAAGGGTTGAATATCCAGGTTGTCTTGACTCAGCGTGACTCTCCATACCTTTCTTGATTTCGACGGCCCCATTGGCATAAATTCCAGGATTTATCAGTATATCTTGCATTGATACTTGGCATTGTTTTGTATAATTAAGAATGGTATTACCAAAACGGCTCTTATTTTCTGTTATAGAGCATATGTCACATTGAAAGAAGTCAACTATCTGGTTTAAGAATTCTGCACATTTTCTGTGAATGCCGGCTTGTCCACAACATTTACATACAAGCACTTCCCAGTGGCTGGAAAATAATATAAAATTAAAAATAAAGCAATTTTTGTTAATCCACATTTAGGGGGAAATCTCTATATACTAAATCAGGAATCGGATCAGCGTAGCTAAGTCTTGTCACATCTAGGCTTGGGGGGGAACTCAAAATTAACTAACGGGGGCAAAGTTTATTAGGCATCTAAGAGTATGAAGATGAATTAAGATTATGATAAAGTTTGAGATCGACATTATTGCATTTGGTGATAAACAACAACATTAATTGTAAGTTTCAATGTTAATTCAGATTTACATTAAGTTTAACATAAAGGTTTAGATTAAGACTGATTTGAAAATGAGCTTCAGTTTACAAATAAAGAATAGGTTTAAGTTCAAGTTCAAATAGCCACCTAAATGCACAGTGCCTTTTAGTTGGAAGTTGTTATTGGCAGAGTTCATTGGCGGCCACAGTCCTCATGAGGTGGTGGTTTTACACGGGCAAGGGCTAGTCCATATACTAAAACACACTTGCAAGTCTAGTCTTTTGTCTATTGTCTATTTTCTAGAGGGTCCCTGGGATGCACACTTGGACCAGAAGCAAGGGCAAACTGTTGAAGGCGTGTCATTGCTTGGTTTTTTCACTCTGGCTACCAGAAACTGGCTTACAAGTGGGGAAGAACCCTTCTTCCATTGTTTTTGCCATTGTTTTGTAGCACAATAAACAATAGGGTCACATGGACGATTTTCATCAGGAAAGTCGTTACCTGGAAGAGCAGATGCTTAGATCTATGATTGGGTCATTAATTACATGTTCTCAGACAGGTCATTAATTACAGTTATGCCATTTGTTACATTATGATAACTGCTCTGAATTGTACTAATTCGTAATGACGGCCATTTCAGAGATAACACAAAAGGATTTCAAGATTTCAAATCCTCGATCCCAACGAGGGATCAATGAAGATGTTTTTGATCAGAACATTTCAAATATATTCATTACATCTCAAGGATAATGTGGAGGATGTTCAGTAGTGTTTTGGGTTATCTTTCAATGATGTGGTAGTAATATGAAGGGTGCTCAATAATGTGGAGGGGTGTCTTTCAGAAGTTTAAAGGAAGTGAAGTAATCTGGAGGACTGACTTTTAGAAATGTGAAGGGTACGATGTAATATGGAGGGCTATCGTTCTGTAATGAGGAGTGTGTGAAGTAATGTGGAGGACTATCTTCAAGTAATCTGGAGGGTACACAGTAATGCGAAGGGCTATCTTGAAGTAGCGTGGAGGGATGTCATGAGGAATGTGAAGGATGTTAGAGAATGCGGAGGATTGTCTTTCAGAAGTGTGAAGGGTGCAAAGTAATGTGGAGTGTGGAGGGCTGTCTTTCAGAAATGTGAAGGATGCGAAGTAATTTGGAGGCTATCTTTCAGTAATTCGAAGAGTGCAAAGTGATGTGGAGGACTATCTTGAAGTAGCGTGGAGGGCTATTTTAAGTGGAGGGATATCATGGGGAATGCAAAGGGTGTTCAAGAATGTGGAGGGTTGTCTTTGAGAAGTGTGAAGGGTGTGAAGTAATGTGGAGGGCTGTCTTTCAGAAATGTGAAGGGTGCGAAGGAATGTGGAGGCTATCTTTCAGTAATGTGAAGGTTGCAAAATAATGTGGAGGGCTATCGTTCTGTAATGAAGATGATGTGCAGTAACGTGGAGGATGTTCAGTAATGTTGAGGACTATATTGCAGTAATGTGGTGGATGTGAAAAACTATGGAGGGTTGGGCTGTCTTTCAGTTATGTGAATGGTGTGAAATAATGGGGAGGACTATCTTTCAGTAATGTGAAGGGTGCGAACTAATGTGGAGGTCTATTTTGCAGTTATGTGAAGGGTACACAGTAATGTGGAGGGCTATTGTTCTGTAATGAAGTTGGTGTGCAGTATGTGGAGGATGTTCAGTTATGTTGAGAACTATATTGCAGTAATGTGGTGGATGCGGAGAAATGTGAAGGGTTGGGCTATATATCAGTAATGTGAAGGGTGCAAGGTAATGTGGAGGGATATCATCAATAATGTGGATGCTGGGGAGTAATGTGGAGAGATATCTTGTAGCAATGTGGAGGGCTATCTTGCAGTGATGTTCAGGAAGGATGTTCAGTAATGTGGAGAGCAATCTTGAAGTAGTGTGGTGGATGGAGAAAACAGTACATGGAGAATAGAAATTACTATGCTTCGTTACAACATTCCTGATTCCTATACCCATTCCTTCCGGCTTGCCAAAAACCCCTGCATAATGTTTTCATTCTTCAAATATAAAAATAAGATTAAGATAAAGAATAACAATGAGTTGAGTTCAAGACGAAGATTACCATTCAAATTAAGACTTACTTTAAATTCTTAGTTAAACACAAAGACTAAAGCTAACATTAAAGTTATCTGCTAATCTAAAGCTACCATTAAAGTTTAACATTAAGTGAAAAACACCAAAGGCCTGGGCAACTATTGTCTCTTAGTAATGAACAATAAACTGCTGCGATTTTGCAGGAGGAAAATCATTTGACGTAAAAAAACAGGTATTCAATTTCCAAGCAATTGAATAGGCTTGAGAGCAAGGCCTTTAGCTATGTTGATTCACTTTGAGAGTGATAGGGATTAAGATTAACAATTAAATTAAGATAAAGTGCAAGTTTAACATATGCAATGTACAATACTCCAAGGTTGAAGTCCTTACGAGCAGAGTTCTTTGAGGGGCGGGGCGGTGATATTTGTCAGGTGGTGGTCAGGGACGGGCAGGAGCAAGTCTTGTTTACTACTTCCATAGTAGTCATGGCCATTGATTTGTACGAGCATTTATGTTACGCTTCTCAAACCTGCACCTTCCTCTGCCAACTGTCAGGTAGTTAAGCAATAGCTTGCTACATCAGTCCCAACTGTTATCACTGATTCTGTAAATTGGGAAAACCTCTATTCTGTCGCAAGGCATTGTCTGCAGATAATGCTCCTATCTAAATTTTGTTTCTACATATCAGACATAAATTACTGGCTTTTTGAATGTTAAATTGCTCCTACATCTTGATATGGCTACAAGTAATGAACCTGACTGATTATATTCCCTAATTTTAATGTTTCCTGGACTAACTAAAAGTTCACTAGGTTTCAAAGTCGATGTTTTCATGAATACACAGTCAACCAGCTCTATATGGTGTGTGGAAATGCGGTTATCAATTTCAATTGTGAAAAATGCTATTACTTGATTTCAAAAGCCTATTCAGAAGTGCATTTCATTAAAACCAAACTAACATCTTTTCGAAAATGTTTTTGAACATGGCTGACTGTATTCTTCAACCCCAAGCAATAGGTTTTTGCCTAAATGGTGAAAACGTTGCTTATTTCTCGAAAACAGGGGAAAGCCATCCTAAGGTGTACTTAGGGAAAGGGCAATATCAACTTTAACCATTAAATACCAAATAGCAAGGAGTCTTTCCTTTCATGTATTTGGTAGGTGATTTGGTTAAAATTGATTATTGATTAAAAATCTAACTGTATAAAGGAAAAAGCCAAGAATTTTGACATTGGTATTCTATCTAATAATATAACGTATTATAATATCAAAATGAGAGTTTTTGTTGTGACGTCACTATGACAACATCATTAAATATAATTTGGTTTTTTCCGAAGCTCATCCGCATACCAAATATTGTAATGACATAGAATTTATTATGCAAAACATTAAAAAGTAAATCAAAAACAGACTTTCCTTACAGCATTAGAGTAACGGAGAATTTCAGTAAATCCATCATTATCTGACACATGACAATACTTTAAAATAAAGAGAAGATATTCTCGTTAGGAAATGCCCTTTAACTAGAAAAAGAGAAACTATTCAAAAACTATATGAATAAGATATAAATTATTAAGAAATTACGTAATGCAATAAATAACCAACTAAAGAATCTGGGTGTTAAGTCATTTGTGATGACATAGCAAAAAAAAATTTTCTATAATATATTAAAGGTATTTATTATTTATTCTTTGCCTTTTCTCTTCTTAGTCTGGACTAAAGTTGTCTTTATAAAAGATTAAGAAGAGGAGGCAGAATCAACAACTTGTTTAACAACTCGCTTCCACAGTTTTTCTGTTCCTTGCTTTTGTGTAGAGTTCTCACATGTGATATGAGTGGACTGGCGGGAAATGTTGGATCTTTATTTTTGGTTCTCTTAATATCTTCATTTATAGTAGTTACAATTGTTCTTCTTTTTCTTCCTGGGTAATTTTTGTTTGTTCTTTCGTCGAAAAAGTACCTCGTAGCTTTTCTTGCTGGAGCATCTGCAGGTAGTCTCATGATATGACCTAACAGTTTCCATCTCTTTTCAGTTATTAGTAATGATAGTGGCTCTGTATCAGTTTTTTCATAAAGTTTTTTATTACTTATTTTTTTCTGGCCATTTTATTCCTATAACTTGTCATAGTTGTCGTCTGTGGAAACTGTTGTTATTCTCTTCATCTGTTTTTGACATACCCCAAGTGCCAGAGTTGTATAGGAGAATACTTTGTACCAGTGCTTCATACAGCTTCAATTGTGTCTTTTGTTTTGCCAATTTGTTCTTTTTCCATAAATCACCACTGTTGTTCATTGCAAATGTTGCGAGGTTGTATCTCTTCTGGATGTCCTCTCTGTCTCCTATTTTACGTCCCAGCTTAACTACAATTCTCCATTTTTCTTCTTCTTTCTTTTCACCTCCTTTAATAACAGTATGTTCAGTTTTTCATCAATAATGCATAGATTGCATTCTGTCAGTATTTCTTTCGCATTGTTGTATATCAGTTCTTTGGATTTCTGTTTTTTCTGTCACAAAATCACAATCATCAGCATATATCATCTTGTTTGGTAGGCTTGAGTTTTCCCTTTCTATCCACTGTAGGTTAGTATCTCTTACATCTATCGGTGCTTCTTCGACTGTTTTTTTTTTCTACTTTTCTCAGGGCATTTTCAAAATACGTTGTAAATAGGGGTCAACTTATGTTGTCGCCTTGTGGGGAACCGATGTTGGACTTAAACTGTTTTGTTTCTGCTCCATCAACTTTAACTTCCAAGGTGGTTTCACTAAGTAATACACGAAGTATTCTCATCTCATCTTCATCAAAAATTTCTTGTTCTTTTCCATGTATCATGTCAAATGCGCTTGACATGTCAATTCCTGTAATAAAAACTGTTATATCTTGCTCTTGTGCTTTCGCTATTATTCATCTGTGAGCCTAAACAACATTCGTGGTGCTTCTTCCCTTTCTATATGCACTTTGCGAATTTGATAAGTAGCTGTCTATTTTCTTTTCTAATCTGTTCATAAATATTTTGGATAAAATTTTACGAATTACTTCTAGTAAGGTTATTGGTGTTAGGTTCTTCACTGGTCCTCTGGCCTTTTTTGGTTTTGGTAGTGGCAGTAGAATTCCTGTTCCTATCTTTACTGTGTTTTCATTGCTCCCAAAATGTTGTTTAGGATTTGACTAATTTCTGCATGTAGTTCTTTGGGTGCATATTTTATTAATTCAACTTGGATATTGTCTTTCCCTAGAGATTTGTTGTTGGACATTTTTGAACAGCTTTTGTCACTTCTTCTGATGTGAATTCTTTATTTAACTTCTTGGGTGGTTTGCTAAATTTGATTATTTCTTCAGTATTATTTTTTGGAAATGATTTTTAAAGTGATTTTCTATTACTGTGTACATCTCTTGTGGCTGTTTTACATTGTGTCCTTGTTTATCATGAACAAACTGTATACCAGGATTCTTACCTCTGAGAGCTTTTACTGAAATGAGCATGCGTGCATCATCTCTGACTGTCTCAATTTCTTTTAATCATTTCCTCTATTTCTTTCTCGTTCACTTCCTTTACTCTTTTGTTCATTTCACGTAGAATTTGTTTTCTGCTAGATTTCAGTTTGTTGATTTTACTTTCTTTTTTCACATGATTCTATTTGTAGTCTTAACTTCTTCTGTGCATTTGACATCTGTTCCAGTTGTTCATCCTTCACTTGTCCTTTCATCTCTTTGTTTTTAAAACCTATATTTGTTTCAGCTGCTTTTTGAATAATTTTTTTTATCTTTTCCCACCTGTGAGGCTGTTCTTGATTGTCATTTGTCATTTCTTGTTTATTTTCATATATCTGGTCTACAATGTATTGTTGATATTGGTCTTGTATGTCCTTGTCTTCCGCTAATCTCTTCGTGTCTATCTTTTTATCCTTTTTTACTTGTGGTATTTTATGGTACATTTTTGCCCAATTGACATTCATCTTCGCTGTTACTAGACGGTGATCATTTTAAGGTACATATAAAAAATTTATATACTGTGTTCGTTCTTACCGTAAGGTATTCCCAATACATGCTTAGAAGCAGTTTTGGATTGGCATGAGATGATTATATAAACCAGTAGATTAGAAACCGCACTAGGAGTGATGTGAATACTATTTTCAGTAAGAGACCATTTTATTATAATTGTTATCAACCTATCCCAAAGCATTTGTTTAAGATACAAAATGATAAAGGTGAACTGTTTTCAAGTTAAAAACTCACCCAGATTTCTTAGAATACGCTTTTCCTTTCGGACATTGACAATATTTGGAATCACAGTGACAATAAGGCTGAAGTAGGTCACTGTATGCTACGCCATCTTCCCATGAAGCATCTCTAGAAAAGAAAGACAACAGTAGACAGGGTTTCTTTCTTGAAAAAAAAAACTGGCTCAAAGGCTAACCTCAAATTTTGTTATCCTTTTGACTAAATCGACCAAAGAAATTTCAAATCTAAGATTCGACAAAAAAATTTTGACCGGAAGTTGACTTTTTTGGTTATGTAATCATCTTGTGAAAAATATTTTTGAAATAGTTTTATAATGCAGATAGCTTTAAAGCTTTCCACCTCATCTGACAAAACTGATTTTATACATTAACTCTGCAAATTTAGGAATTTCGATTTACATACTTCCCTTCGAAAAGTTTGGAAACGGTCGCTTAAAAATGGCGGCCAACAGTGGCCAAGGGCCTAAGCCATATTTTCATTTCAAAAGTCAGATGCCGCGCAGACATTATCTTGCGCAGTTTCGGCGGGAAAATATTCGTCATTGCACTCGCCATCATTTTCAATCATAAGGAGAAGATTATTTGATATTATAATGAAAAAAAAAAATACATAAAAATCTTAGAAACTGTGCCTTCAAAAACTAAGGAAAAGATTTTTGGGACTACTGATATGAAATTTTGATGTTTCAATGAAATTTTTGCTGCAATTTAGGTTTTCACGAATCAAATGAAATTTAAAGTTTTGACAACATTTTTTAGGTGAGTGAATTTCTAACACGACAGAAGAGTGTGCTTTTGAAAATATCATACTGCTGATTTGTGATATGTTTGATGACTGCAAAAATTTGTGAGAAAACTGCTCATTAATTTTATTTTTCGAAAATGCGTTTCAATTTCTCCGATCTTGCCCTTTTTTAGTTTTGTGAAGAAGACTCCATTAAAATGGTCGCCATTTTTAAGCGACGGTTTCAAAACTTTTCGAAGGGAAGTATATTGAATATATTTGATCGTACAAAGTTTTTAGTTTCTAGATATGGCATGATATTTTTTTGATAACATCATCATTTTTTTAAAAGCAGGCAGAGCAACAAAGAAAGATGAGTTACAATCAACACATGAACAGATTTAGATGTACTCCTTGGTGCAGAATACAAAAATATATGTTCCAACGCTTGGAAATTCCTGGACAAGTGAATTACAGGCATTACCAGCACAGATTTATACAAGATTATTAAGCCATTATGCTAGCTGAAGTGTAATATCTGTCGCGTTAACTAAACCATGATGACTTGAGAGGAAACGTATGATTTGACACCATCAATTGAAATATAAATGTTTTGAAGGCTGCAAATGCCAGGAAAAATTTATAAGTGGCATGTGTTCATGCCCATGATGGTACTGATATAATTACACAAAGTTTGCAAAGTTTATCTGTAACTAGGTGGACAACCCGTGGAAAAGCAGCGAAAGTAATAATTGAAACAAAAGATTGCTCTTATGAAAGTGTTAAAAAAACTTCAGCAGGACGCATCTGTTCTTCAAGTAGCCAGATCAAAAGCCAAAAAGTTGGAAAAAGACTTTGGTCTGACGGTATTTTATAAATCTTATGCATATTCAAAGATCAAAAGAAGTGAAACATATCAAAATATCAAAACAGGTGTACATGAAGACTAATTGATGAATTGAAATCTTTAGAGCTCTGATTAAATGCAAGACTTCCTTTTCTACTGAATACGTCACTACTTTCAATTCTTTCCCAACATCATTCCAACTTAAATTTCTGGAAGCCATAAATCAAACTTGGAAAAATCATCCATAAAGAGAAAGGTTTTTCAAAAAATCTTACACTTTCTTATTAAATATCCTTTGTGCACTTTCTTATTTCAGGTCATTGTTGAAATGTGTATGTGTCTGTTCTGAATTGTAAATGTTTATATTCTTCAGCTTGCTGAAACTTTGCTATTGACTTCAATTGTTATGTGCTTAGAGTTAAAGATTATTTGTGTAATCCTGTTGACATGCTTATGACACCGACCTAATTTCTGATCTTATCTAGACATGATAGCATAGCTTCTCAAAGTTGAGAGTTTCTAAAGTTTTCCTGGGATCAACTGTGAGGTAGAAAATATGATTCATCGGCACTGAGATGTGCTCATTGCGCTTGAAGATGAAGGGGACATGAAAGTCCAGTCTGAGGAGTGTGGCGTGTGCACGCACGAGATAAACAATAGAACAATAGAAAATAACAATGGAAAGTGCTCCTGCACGCAAGAGATCTCGTCGAGAACGGCCAAACTCCGCAGATTGGAAGAAAGTCAGAATTTGAAATGTGCAGGAAAAGCTCGTAGAAGATGTGGGATTTCAGGCTGCTTCAGCCGAAAATTGTTTAGGTTGAGGTAATTCTGATAAGTGCAAGGATTCAACTATCGATTTCTCCAAATCGGCCTAGATATTATCTGAAATCAAAGAGATTTTTGTGAAGGCCCTACAGCAGGCTTAGGCCATCAACATTCAACTCAACTCTGGGATGGGACCAAGAAGAACCATAATAGACAGGGAAATAACCATATCTATCAAATTAGAGGGTTTGTCAAAGCTCTGAAAACGCCTTTGTGATCCTTACCATCTGGAAAATCCAAATCCATCAAATACCAATCAACATGAACATTGGATCGTTTAATTAAAAGTTTGAAGTAAATGAAAACTGAGATCGAGGCAATCCGAGAGCACCATTTGAAAGATAACAGGAAAAGATGGAAACTGTCAAAACATCAATTCTCTAACACTTTGAAACTTCTCTAACACATATATTTGAAACTTTGATGTTGGGAGAAACTCTTTACTTTTTGAATAATGTGTAGGTCGTTTAGAAGTGACAATGTACAGCCTCAACGAACGTGTTCTGACCATAAGATTAAATTTGTATGGCCATCAAGATACATGGACTGTTAAACATTCAATGATACTGTTAAATTTTGAACGGTATTGCAACGAGCACTCAAAAAGTAATACTGTCAGAATTATGTGCACCATCATCAGAAGATGACGCTCAGCCTCAGATTTGGTAACTCGGCTTGAGCTGTTGGGAGAGCTTTCATCTGGCCCTTGCTAAAGGAAGCTAAAGAGCTTAAAGAAATTGTTGAGTAACTCTCCAAGTCACACAGTCAAGATTGTCTGTCCATTTATCGTTTATGTTTCGGTTAATTCCTTATTGATCAGTTAATTATGGAATTGCCACTTTTCAATCTCAAATTCATTCAACTTGGCAACCACAAAATTTCGAAGCAAATTTGCCGAGCAGCCTAATCCTGCCTAATCAATCTTTTTTGTGGTGCTCCAACTCTGATGATTTTCCTCTCATTTATTGCATCCTTAGTATAAAATTTATATTTCTCTTTGAATCGCATTTACAAGTTCATTTAAGGTAAACAAAAAATAATTTTCTGAGTAATTATTATCAAAATGCAAACAAAAAGAGACAGGTCCTACTTTGGCACGTCTGCCAAATTACCGTAACAACAATTACATTGATATTAAATTTAGAGTCCAAAAATCTTGCTATGACTAGAAAGAAAAATAGGCTATATATAATTGTACAAATAACAATCTCAAACGAATTTTTTCCAGTTTTTGAGAGTTGGAGTTAGTTGAAGAAGTAAAATTTATTCACAAGGCAACCCAGTATGGCAGACAAACCCTTTCTTAATTTCAAATTCTCATTGGCTCATGTGTGGCATATAGACGCATTAAACTTGAGAATAAACCCTTATATCCAACAAAATTTCAAAATTCAAATACTGGAAGAAAAACCAACTAAAAACAAAGCAGGAAATCAGAATTTTCACACCCAAGTTAACAGCCAAATCTTGTGAGAGAAAATTATAAAATTCTGTTTGAGCATCACTTCGAAACATTCCCTGTTGACAGTCAATGTTCAGTACCAATGATAAGCACAGACCACATTATCAACATTTATAGCCCCAGAATGTAATTGTACTAGTTCATTGGTTAACCAAAATAACACTACTGTAAAAGGAATTGTTCCATCACAAAGAAGCTTATGTGATGCGGGTGGGTAGAAATAATATAAAAAGCGTCTGATACATATTAAATCAGAAGAAATTGCATTTAGCCATGCCCAATTACAGAACGCCCCAATAAATACCCATGACAATAAAGGAGTGAATGAACTCTATGAGGTAATTAATTATTCCATGGACAAGGACAAGAATTATTACAAAGTGGTAATGGGAGACATTAAAGAAGATATTGGAAACATCGGCAAGGAGAGGGAAACACAACAGTAATACACGACCTTGGAGAGTGGAATGAACGACAAGAAATGCTGATTCAGTTTTTAACATCAAAGAATCTATTGAACACCAATTCACTGTTTAATAAAGTGTAGAAACGAAAGTGGACTTGCTGCAGGCCAAACAGAGAAACCAAGAACAAGCGTACTTACTAAAACGCAGAACCACCCAAAATGATCCAAAAAAAATCAAGCCATTGCTGTGTAGTAAAGTGGTAAATTATTTTTCCTTTGGGCGAACAACGTGAAAAATGCACTTTGTTACTTATTTTCAGAGTAAATATTTTGTGTGGTACTCTCAGGGGTTTAACCAATCACTGCGGCTTTTAAAGCTTGGAATCAGTATAAAATATATGAAATCTTAACTTTTGTTAAGAGTTTTGCATAATCATGAGACAGGAGACTTTCTGCGCGATCATCGCAAGTCGTTGAATAAAAATTGTGACATTTTGCCCGTAGCAGAGCCTTGATGATCACTACCTATTATAATTATTTAGTTGAGATGTATAGTGGGCTAGCGTAAAATCATAGTCAACAGAATAAACACCGGTCTGAAAGCCTATTGTGCTAGCGTAGAGCTGGCATCAGTTTGAAAAAGCTGTAACGTGATCAAAAACTGTGCACCGCGACGCCTTAGCAACACCGCCAATAGTGTAAAACCAGTGGCAATGACAGTGAAATGCATGTACTAGAACATCGATTTGCCAAAAAATATTTGTAAATACATGCAAATTATTGTACTTATAGAAGATAACGATACATTGAGATGTTGGAAAAATTCAAAACAGTTCTTTAGAACTTCTCATAACACAATTTTACCTTGGAATAACTCCATTCTGCCGGTGCTCGGTTGCCGAGTCGATCCCTGTTCTATGTTCAGGATATTGGTTATTGAATTAGCTAAAATATTTTAACATTAACCTTTTGAAAAATTAAGCAAAAATAACCATATCATTTTTCTTCAATTTTTCTGCAATTTTTTGCACATTTCAGTGGTTCTGCCTCAGACAATTAATGTACTTTTAGGTTTAGCGGATCAAATTTTGACTTGTTGAGACCGCATTCAATGTATTCTATTCTTCCTCCATATTCGCATTTAGTGTTCTGGAGTAAAGTAGCCACCGGGAAAAGCATGGAAATCATTTTTGAAAGCTAGTTTATGCAAATGCATACGTCCAACAATAAGTCCAACTTTATGTACTTTTTGAAAGATGTCACAAAAAATTCATTTTTACAAATTTTCTTCAGAAGACAACATGAACTTCGGATGCAAACAAACAGTTCTACTGGAATAAATAAAACAATCGTTGTAAAAACTAAGTCTTAAGAAAACACGATAAAATGCATTGTAGATACGACATGACGTTGTTTTCTAATTTTTTACACTCATTGTTGCATTGAGCGAGTTTTGTATTTTTCCAGGCCTGATGAAAACAATCTTGCGTAAAAAAAAAACGGTAGAATAGTTGTTTGATATATAATGAATTTCTCCCCCCCCCCCCATTTTCTGCACTGGGGGGATAACACCTCTTGTAGATGGACCGAAATGTGCCGCTGAGATTTTAGAAACGACCAAGACCCACTAACAGTTTAGACACATTCCTCTTATTGCCCTTTTTATGGGGAATACAAGTGGAATATGAGAGCAATAAGACTTTTTATAGGCCTCATTTTCACTTTTGTACTAGTATCGCCGGCGCAATATTAGCGCTATTTCGACCCAAAAAATCTTTTATTAATTATCTTTGTTTTCCCTACCTTCTTATATGGATTTTGGTAAGAAATGCACCCATGTTTTGAGAATTTCAGAGGTAAAACCCACCCATATGGGCGGCATATAGCTGTAGCAAAGTTATATCAAGAACAGTAAAGTTCTGTCCCCGGGCTTTTAGGATTTGCACTTGTTTTCGTGTTTTCAACAGGTTTTCTTTTTTTAAGGCACACACTTGCAAATCTATATTAACTACGGTGGTGGATAATCACTACTATGGTGGGTTATTATGCTTGATGTGGTGGGTTACAACGCTTGTTGTGGTGGTAGTATTTGCGTAATGTGGTGGATAATCACTACCGTGGTGGGTTATTATGCTAGATGTGGTGGGCTACTATGCTTGTTGTGGTAGTAGTTTTTGTGTAAGATGGTGGATAATCACTACAGTGGCAACACCCTCTCACTGATTAAGCTACATGCTGTAGTTGAGGAAATTTTCAAGACAATAACACCAGAAAAGGAATCAAGATCAATGGACAAGGCTAAGCAATCTTAGATTTGCAGATTGTATCATCCTGTTTGAAATTCCTGAAGACAATTTACGTAAACATATTAACTAATTGAACTGAATAAGGAGGGAAACTGAATAGGAAGACTGTATCTTATTTTATATCTATCTTGATACTTGTCTATTTAATCACTGTTCAAAAAAGATAGGTCTAGGGAGACAGTAAAGAATACCTTTCGGGAACATATATGCCAAACTTTTTCATTTCCTTTATAAATTCATCTTGGTTGTTACAAGTGGGGCATCTGAAAAAGTATCCACTTGAGAGGGCTTGTTGCTATGGAAAATCAATAACAATTTCTTTTAATTTACAAGCTGTACAAATTTAAAACAAGCAAAAACTTAAAACAAGCTGACACAACCTAAAAAACCTGAAAGATCCAAAAAGAGCTATTAAATTGGATTTTAGGCTGAAAAAACCGGAAAGAACCAGTTGTTTTAGCACAGAAAGGAAAAGTAAATGCCTTCTGATGGTGGTCAGGTTTTCAGGCTGTTTCAGGTCGTTTGAGCTTGTTTTCACTGTATACAAATAACAGACTATAGACGCCTTTTATTACTGAAATTGAAATTAGGCTAACATTGTTTACGAAACCTACTGAAGAATGCAAGAAAGGTGAAAAGGTCTGTGATCGTGAGTACTTATACGTTTGAAAAATAGGTATCAGCAAAATTCTTTTGAATTGAGATTAACAGCAGAAACAATTTTAGGCTTATTAAAAGATTTTTTCATCTGATACTACTCAGAGTCTGAACATCAGAATAAGACCGAAACAATAAACTAAGGCACAACATATACCCATTTGCTGCTGGAAATGCACAAATCAGAAAAAATTTGAATTACATTTAAACACCAATGAGTTTTGACGGGAAGAACAATCAAAATAAATTGAAGAGTCCAAGTGAGAAAACGAACTCTTTCTGTCTACACAGGACTGGCTTCTTGGTTTTGATGTGAACAAATTAAAAAATGCAGGGGTGAAACGAGGATCTGGTCTTGCCAATTATTAGAAAACAATCCTTGTTGTAATTCTCCCCACACCCTGGTCGATCTAGTAAATGTTGTCCTATGGCAGAGTAATGTTTAAGGGTGTGAAAATTGAAACCAGAACTGAAAATTATTTCAGACCATGTCCTCTTTATCGTTGGAAAACACCTTTTTTATAAAAGGGAAATGTCCTTTTTATTGCCATAAATGCCCTAGTTTGCCCAGCCGAATAAGCCATCAAGTGAAATTCAAATGCCTCTCCAAACCACATGAATTTTCCGCATGTTTTTTTCCTCCCAATCTCAGATGCTTGAATTCCTCTCCTCCCAACCCCAAAAATTCTCAAATAGTAAGCTAAAAATTTTAATTCGTTACAAATTTAAGTTAAATCAACCGAAAGCACACTTGTAGAATGATAAGTGCAATTATCTTTGAAATCAAAATAAATCTCTACCTGGCGGAAGGCAGTTTTTAAGAATTTATGACTGGTGGAACAAAGTTTAAAGGGGCCTGTGGCCCTTGAATATGTAGCTGCATGAAACATGCACTAACAACTCGACACACATCCTTACCAGGCTGGTAGTAGCTACAGTGCTTTCGTTCTGCTTTTGTTCCCTGCGTTGTTTTTTTAACCCTTCTTGACAAAATGTCAAGGCCAACCCGAAGGAAACCAAAATAGATGCAGCAAATGTTTGGTTGGAATAATATGCAAAGCAATTTCGCTTCAAATCCCAGAAATTTGAATTCTTCCATTCCTGCCTTGTGAGTCTTTATCTTCAACGATAAAAACTTACTTGGGAAGGCAAGGCATATAATTTTCTCAAATCAATGAACATAGCGCAAGAACCTATGGGAGAAACAGGGAGTTCATTGAATCTTTGAAAGGACAGGGTTTTTTCAGTATGCAAAATCTATGCCTTTCCCTCGGCTGATGTGTTGATGTTCAATCAAATTTTTGAAGGCAAGGAGAATGAGACTGTGAATGTGTGTTTTTATGCTAGAGGCTGATTATCAAAGCGGTCAGGCATGAGCAAGGATGTCAAAAAGTAAAACCTCTCAATCAAAAATTATTTCATAACCCTAATGTATAATGGTGGAACATCTCGCATGCTTCATTTAACACACGGGTAGCCAAATTTACGACCACTTGAAGTTCCACAATTTTAGAACATAGATTATTATCGAGATTTCTAGTAATTTATGCAACCTGCATGGTCCCAACAGTTTCCAACTTTTCTTAACGGTTCAATGTTCATGGCTGCAATTATGTAGATAAGTTGCCACTTTGCATGTGGCTCAAGGCATGCAAATTTCACTTGAATGAGGACGATAGCCACTGAAGAATTAAAAAGGAGGTATGACCAGTAAGGGCCACCGATTCGGGCTGTATTTTGGAGAGGAGGATTGAGCAACTATTGTATTTTGATTAGTTTTGCGTTTGTCTCTTGCATTATTTCATTTTATACAATTTTAACCCTGAATTTCTTTATGAAAATGATTAAATATCTGAATATTTTTGTTCCACTTTAAATTTTTGTAGGTTCCTTGGAACCATTGGAACCTATCTTCGTCTGCCACTAAGATAAAAGGAGCATCCCAAAATTTGTAATTTTTCATATCTTGATTTTCTATCCTTTGGCAAGCTTCAAATCCCAAATTGTTAGTTAGTTGAAAAAATCCATATGGATGAGTGTTGATAGAAATTTCGTCACGTTTTGTCACGTTTGCAATTGATTGCTGAGGAGATGGAGGGATTGCCACGTTGAAAAAGGTTGTCTTAGGCGTAATGAAAAAAAAGTTACCTGCAAGCAAGTGCGGTGAAAAAAGTTGTCTTTGCAGCATGGCATTTTTAAAAATAAATTGACATTATGATTTTCATTTAGATCCTCAAAGCAAATCGCACATACAAGTTCCTTTTGAGATAGGTCAAATGACGACAAGTCTTGAACCGGCTTGTGCTTAGAGCAGTATGACCTAAAACAAAATTTTTAACAAATATTGCTAGTCTTAAAAACAACTGCGGAACAAAGATGGCAGTGCAAAATTAATTTTTGCAAAGAAGATGAACTAAAAAGAAGGATTTTATCAATTATAGTATAACAAATTTATTTCTGCAGAAAAAAAGGCCTAAAAACCAAGACAAACAACTGTTTTAGTCTCAGTACCAATACAACAAGCAAAAGCTTGAC
This sequence comes from Chrysaora quinquecirrha, assembly GCA_014526335.1. Classification (NCBI taxonomy): domain Eukaryota; kingdom Metazoa; phylum Cnidaria; class Scyphozoa; order Semaeostomeae; family Pelagiidae; genus Chrysaora; species Chrysaora quinquecirrha. The sequence continues at coordinate 409,027 of JACTAT010000259.1, forward strand.
ACATTTTAAGGTGACTCTTCTAATTCAAAATAAATTTCACTCAGATTAATTCAGATGAAATACCTGAAATCGCCAAAGAATTGGTGCATCATTCCAAATTCTTGCCCACAAGTAAAATGACAGTTAATTTTGCAGCTCCAAACCGCACATCCAACAGATGCTCCAGTCTTTTTGCAGAATGAACATTTCTGAAAATTAAAGCCATAAATCAGCCACATTTTTATAATCATTTTAAGCCCTGTTCAAGTGCAGGAAATATTTCACCCAATCTGCTAAAAGCAAATTTTCGATGGAATGTAGGATGTATTTGACCACCAATATTTGATGATGGCATAGTCAGTTGACCTTGCAGACTAAGCGTTAATGTCTACAACATTGTTAATATATAGTGAATAAGGCAGTCCTTTAGACCTCGAGGTAAGTAAGCTGGATTCTGGATTCTATCTTTCATCGATGCAAATATATCAAGGGCCTTGCAAGTCTCCATAGATATTTGTTGTTCGATGGAGATAACAGCCAAGTCATTTGTTCACTGATGGTTTATTCTTGATTATTGGAGTTTTTTATTAGCTTGAGCTTGGAAAATGACCGTCCTGTTTCATCTGATGTCACAGGTATGGCAAAAAAGAGCTGATATAACTTGTATTTTGGTAGTGATTTTTCAGCTTTGATGTTAAAACAAATTTTTAAACATTCTTTGGCGACTTTCAATGACATTGCTGCTGTTTCAATTTAAATGTCTTCCTTCTCATCTTTTGAACAGCAAAACGAACTTTCATTTGAATTTGAACACCACACTTCCCTTTAATCTGGTTTTGAAAAATAGAATATTTGCAGTGAATTTCATCATCTTAATAACAAATATCCCCAGAACCATTTCTTGTTCCATACTCCCTTGATATTGTTCCAATCTGCTCTTATGTACTTTCAGCTGGTGTCATATCAAGAAGTTTGTCGGCGTCAAGCATTGGAATGATGCACGCAGGTCTCTGTGTTTGTCAAACCAGTCCACCATCTGCTGACAGATGCAAAAAATATATATCTTTCTTGAAGGCCACTTTTGGGTTTTAATCAGATGCCAATTCATAAAAATGCCGCGTTCTTCTATGGTTTCCCTTCTTGGCAAACTGTCTGTCAAAGGTTCTTGAACACTCCAAGCGTTGAACTTTTTGTTGCTTCACCTTTGGAAGCATCCTACATTACATGTTATTATTCTTTCTTTTGAAAATGACGAGCAGAACAGACAAACAACAGAGTACAGGCATACATGTAGAATGAAAGGCTGAGATAGAAGAATCTGAATATGACATTGTTTCCATGGTAAAAACCTCAGGCGAGGAAATTGAAAAGTCAACATCTCGACATTCTGACGTGGTGAACACTAATAACCAACCAAGATAACAAAAGTAATCCTGAACTAAGTAGGCGGGTGAAATCGGGTCTGTCTGGTAACCATATAAATCGAAGATTCAACTCAAAGATCGGTAAAGAATCTTTACCTTCAGTGCTCAGTACTTGAAAAGTTCTACTCTTAGGTACCTAATTGCCGTCCCCCGCCAGTTAATTTATTGAAAAAGTGTAAATTTAGATTTATTTTACTAAACTTACTTGGATGTTCTTGGTGTGAAATTTCACTTGTACACTCAATTTGTTGGTTAAAGCTATGGATCTCCTTAGTCTTTCCGCTTTATAGGGCCCCTCGCTTTACGTTTCAGCAGTTTCTATACAAAGTTTGTCAAACAAAGTCCAACCCCCCGTTTATTCCAAACCCCCTAATTAGATCCTGGAGGTAATCCAACCCTCCTGCCAGTTCCGAACCCCTACAGCAATTAGGCACCTAAGAGTACTTAAGAATTAAATTTTGTTGTACGAAAGAATTTTTGTGATGCTTAGACTAGTTTTAACAGCTGCATAATAAGTAACTACAATACTACATTACTAATCTATACAAATGCACATTTGGAGAAATGTTGTTTGTTATATTTTTGAAATCTTAATAAGTAAGTGTCATTGAGGGGTTTATCCTACAAGAACAATTGTGGGACTATAGAATTTGTTTATAATTTTAAATGCTAGAGGCACAAACCCGAAAATAATCCCTCCACTCTTCTACAGCAACAACATTCCTTGCACATCTACTACAAAGTGTAGTGTATTCTCATTTTATTGACTATTGAGATTGTCCCATCCGGAAATTGAGCACCTCCTCAACACCTCCAAAAATGAACTCCCTTGACTTTATCTTGTTCTTTTCCATCTGGTATGTTCCACAGTCTTGTTCCTTAGTCTTGAAACTTTTATGTTCCACAGTTCCACAGTCCTGTTCTGCTTTTCGTTTCTTCATCGTGTATTACTTCATGTTCATCAGTAATGTTCCTCAGTCCTATTTCAACAGTCCTGATTCTCGATCTTGTTTTTTTTTCATCTTCAGTAGTAATGTTCCAAAGTCTTGTTGCTTTTTGCCTAGGGACTGCTACCGTTCATCAGTCTTCTTACACTGTCTTGTTTCTCGATTTTGACTTTGTTGATATTCATTAGTAATGCTTCATAGTTTTATTCCTTAGTCTTGAAATTCCTCAGTCCCTCAGTCCTGTGACACTTTCTCGACACATGATCTTGTTTTGTTCATGTTCAACAGTAATGTTCCACAGTCTTGTCCTTAGCCTTGAAAATTTTTTATATTCCTCAGTCCTGTTCCACGGTCCTGTTTCTCGATCTTGTCTGCATTCATGTTTAACAGTAACATTCCGCAGTCTTGTTACTTCGTCAAGAAATTGCTAATGCTAATTGCTAATGATGGAAAAATGGTGGTGATAATCACAATAAAGGTTACAACAATTGTTAAAAAGATATTCTTTGGATCAATCAGCAATAACAATAAGACATTTAGTACTCTTTATGTTCGAGGAAACATATCAATTAATCTTAACGACTAGAAATGTAAATTGTTGTTTTAAGCTTCATGGTTATATTTAAAGTGCATCTACGGATATAAGAGTGGCCAACGCCAAGAGCCGGTGCAATCTATAAATAAACTATTGTCTCTTCGTAATGACCAATCAACTGCTTCTATTGAGCAGGAGGAAAAATCATCGCCATAACTAATTAGCATTCAAATTTAAAGAAATTGAATTGGGTATTTATAAATTGCAAGGCCTTAGCTCCGTTGAATTACATTAATACAAAAACCTAGGTTTACAGAATAACTCCTGCTAAAAAATTTTGTTGAACAAGAGCTTAGTCTATTTGATGCTTATGTATCTGCTATGCACTATTAAAAAAGGTAAAAAAATCAAATGGCATGGCATAGACTCACAGGAATTTCATTATGTCTGCAATTCTGCTAAATTGCAATTACTGTTCAAAGAAAAAAAAATAAAACAAAAGAAACGATGCAAGATGCACCACGATGCAAGAAACAACAGAAAGCTATAGCTTTACAATGAAAATTGAACCATCGAATATTAATTAGTAATGATATTGTCAATTCCATTATGTTAACAATATTACTACTTACATACTTACACCTTAATCATTATATCACCGCAATTTCATTATTTTCATTATCACGCATGCTTATACTACATCAACAAATACATGTCAATGCAAAACATCAACCAATCAACCAATGATATTTTATATCCCAATAATTCAAATGATTGTATGCAACAATTACAAATTAAATTGTTATAATACTCTGAAGAAGCCACCCTCGGCATGGCAAAATGTAAGTTAAATTAATTAATAATTTGAAGCTATAGCCTTGTTCTTTCTTGCCTTGCAGTATTCCTGCTCGGCCTTATAACTTATCTCTTTGTGGCAAGAACAGTATTTCTAAACATAGCAGCATGCTAAGTGGTCTTCTCTGTTTTACAATAAAATGAGAAATCTTCAGTGACTTCAGTAAAGGTCAAAAATGAAACAACAACAAATTGTGGATTGAGATTGCAAATAACTAGAAAACTCTACTAACCAGACGCTTCGTCCGTCTCTTTTCCTTCAAGATATCTTCAATAAGAAAACCATCAAAGCCCTCAGAGTCGTTCCCATTCTGAGGAAGGCCAGCAGCAAAGAACTAAAAAAATACAAATTTGCAGTTATTGCCAGTGAATATCAAATACAAAAGCAAAACATAGAACAATTATTTATTAAACAAAGAAAGCTTACAACAGTGCAAATGAGCTTAAATCGCTGAAATAAACTAAAACAGCGTCATGGAGAGCAGAGAGACCAGATGGAAAATTGCATGGAAGGCCCTTTCCCATCAAAACTGAACTGCGGATAAGTAAGACAGAATAGACCCTTTATTGTATTTAAAATAATACTTTTCCAATCTTCTTCCTTATCATACTTCTTCCCTAGATTATAAATTCGAAAGTAATCAAATAATATGAAATTAAATTACTTGTGACAAGAAAAAGAATTTTTATTTTAATGACTAAATATGTGTAAAATTACACGCTGAATTCAATGGTGTAGTTCTAAATTTAATTAGGCAACGACTATGACAATATTTCGATTCAAACTTTGAAAAGTTGGCTCTGGAAAGTTTTCATGTGACGTCATTTGATGAATCAGCTTCATTGAATTAGCAATCCAAATGAGGAGCAAGTTAATGATTTTCGCAAACAACAACATGACTGAATTCGAGCAAGCAGTGAGTGATTTCGGAGAGTGAGAGCGGAGTAGCGACGGCTTTTGAGGAAGCGAGAGTGATAACATTTAGAATGTGATATTGAGCAAGGTGAAATGGATCATAGTGTTTACGGATAAATTGGTGTCCAGTCACACAAATCTGCACCCCCTTTGGCATGGTCTAAAATCCCGAAGGAATGAGAGGAGGGTCACAAATTGATGGAAGAAGTGAAAACAAAGACCAAGATGTCGATGACAGCTGGTACATGCTTTATTATCTTTCATTGCCTGTCAGTTTTCCCATGTACTGAAAATGAAAAGTGATTTTTTCGATTTTCACCAGGACCAGGTCTAGCCTAATCAGTGCTAGTATATAATAGATAGGTTGAAAAGAGGGAACTATATCTGACTTGCTAAGGGTTGGGTATATTTAGAGATATAGGTAAAAAGGTAAAGTGGGTAAAACGTCACCTATTCAACTAAGTCATTCATTTATCTATTCATTTCTTATTAGCAGCAACAAACTATATTAATTCAACATTTTTGCTCATGGAGTTTGTGCAACTAATCAAATTTCTCTTATCAGGTGTCCATGTTGAAATTATCAGCAATCAGAGAGGCCTGGCAAGAAAACTATCAACTAATTAATTTTTTTCAATAATATATCTAATTTTTATCAATAACATATCTAATAATATAATAATATATCTAAATGATCAAATGACGTTACTTGAAGAAAATTTTTCAGAACCAACTTCTCAAAGTTTGAGTCGACATTTCGTCAAATTAGCTGCCCAATTAAAGATAACAACTACACAATTGGACTCAGAGGGTCTTTTTAAATATATTTACACATTAAAATCAATGAACTTTGAAAGTCATTCCACATGCACTTTCAAATAATACAGTGATAGGTGCATATACCACTGGGACTACATAAGCCTTAATACAGAGATTAAACCGCTACATGGACCATGGATGGAAGTAGAATGTTACAGGGACTATGAGCAAAGTGACATCATTGATGATGGTATCCAGCAGCGCTATGGCACCATAGTTTTTCAAGCATATATTACTGCCCAACTCTCAATAATGCTGACATATTTTGATCAACTCCCCTATGTTGCACAACATCCCTTTGCTGAAGAGCCCCCCATACCAACAAACCCCCTATGCCAAATAACCCTGTATGACCCTCTATATCACGAAATGTCATGTATCGAAGCAATGTCATTATCAAGCATAATAGAATTTAAGTGCAGAGGCGTGTTAACAATCAAATATTGTGAGACGAATCCAAATCTTTTGATGAACAACAAAAAATTTGGTTTATTGATAACTAGCTCATGCCTGAGCTGAAATAACTGATGGTCTTCCGTCTCATTCCTTGGTCCTTCTCCTCAGTCTTGTTATTGTTCAGATCTTCTATCCCGTTCCTTGGTCTTGCTCCTCAGTATTGCTATTGTTCATGTTCCTTAGTCCTGAAATTATTCATGGGCTCCAGTCCCAATCCTTTGTCTTGTTTCTAATTCTCGAAATTATTCATAGTCTTCTGTCCCATTCCTTTATCCTGTTCCTTAGGCCTGGAATTACTAAAGGTCTTCAATCCTGTTGCTTTATCCTGTTTCCTAAGTCCTAAAACTATTCATGGTGTCCAGTTCCGTTCCTTTATCCTGTTTCTTAGTCCTGAAATTATTCAGGGTCTTCACTCCAGTTCCCTAGTCCAGTTCCTCAACTTTGCTATTTTTCACATTCCTTAGTTCTGAAATTGTTCATGGTCTTCTGTACCATTTGTTTAACCTGTTCTTTCATCACAGGGTTAATTTCCATTCCATAGTCCTGTTTCTCAGTCTTGAAATTAGTCATGGTCTTCAGTCCCATTCCTTAGTCCTGTTTCTCAGTCATGAAATTATTCATGGTATTCAGCCGCGATTCTTAGTTCTGTTCCTCGGCGTGTTTCTAAGTCTTGTTGGTTAGTCTATTTTTCGTTCCATGGAACGTTATAGATTTCTTGGCATCCTTTTTTCCTTCCCCATGAAAAGATCCTTGATAAAAAACGTAGCAATAAAAAAGATTAAACACATTCGCCGACTGATCATCAATATTCAATCCGGTGTCAGGAACTCTGGTTTACTGCACGATCCTGTTTGTCTTATCTTTCTCAGTCCTGTTTCACACTGCATAGTCAGATACTGCTATCCAGCAAGCTTAGACTTTATGATGGCATTTGGAAAGGGTTCTATAGCCTTTCAAATGCACTCTTGGCAAACATTTTCAAAAGGGTTTTTGCTTTGCTTTGAATGAAATGCGCTTCTGAATAAGCTTTTGAAATCAGGTAATGGTATTTTGTTTCCATTCAAAGGGGTAAAAGCATTAACACTATGTGAGTCAAGCCGGTTGACTGAAGTTTCCTGTAAATACTAACGATTAATCTTTTTAGATTCAGAAAAGTTATTATTTTCTGTTAAAAATCTATGTATACATGAAATTTAGTAGATATATTCAGTCAGCTTCGTTACTTATAGTCATCGTTATAAAATAAGAAGAATTTAACATTCAGTAAGCAAGAAATCTATGTCTGGTGTGTAGACTAATGGGGCAAGACAATGCCTTGTGACAAAGGAGGGGGTTTTTCCCTGTTTACCGCAGAACTGGTAGCAGTTGGGAAAGATATGGCAAGCGATGGCTCAACTTCAGGATAGATTGCAGAGAAGGGTGCAGGTTTCAGAAGTGTAACTTAAACAGCCTCGGAAGAGATGCTCTGAAAAAATTGTGACCATGATTACTACAAAATTATTATATAAGACTAGCCCTTGCTAGTCTAGGAGCACTGTCATGCAAGAACCTCTGCCTCAAGAACCTCCGCCTCAAAGACCATTGCCTCAAGGGCCTCCGTCTCAAAGACCTCTGCCTCTTCACTTAGCTCTCAGTTTCTTATCTTTACTATTTGTCCTTGGTCCTAGTCTAGTGTCAATCACAGTTCTGTTCCTCTGTTTTAGTGCAAGATCCTAAGTTCAAAATTATGTTCCTAAGTTTCCAATTAGTCAGTGTACAGCAGTTGTTTTTCTTAACGGTCTGTTCCTTGGTCATGACATAATTAATGGTCTTCAGTCCCATTCCTTGGTCCTGCTCCTCAGTCTTCTTATTGTTCAGATCTTTGATCCCGTTTCTTGGCCCTGGGCCTTGGTCTTGTTATTTTTCATGTTTCTTAGTCCCAGAATGATTTATAGTCTTCAGTTCGTTTCCCTAATCCTGTTCCTAAGCCCTGAAATTACTTATGGTCCTCAGTCCTGTTCCTTTAACCTGTTCCTTAGGCCTGAAATTATTCATGGTCTTCTGTCCCGTTCCTCGGTCCTGTTCGCCAGTCGTAATATTGCTTGGTTCCTTAGTCCTGAAATTGTGCATGGTCTTCAGTCCCGTTCCTTGGTCCTGTTCCCCAGTCATGCTATTGTTGACAAACCCTTTTAAAAGAGTTTTCTTTGTTAGATTTGAATGAAATGCACTTCTGAATAAGCTTGTGAAATCTGTTGATGGCATTTTGTTTCCATTGAAAGGGTTGAAAACATATGCACTACCTTTTCAAGTTGGTTGACTGAATATTCATGTAAACATTGACTTTGTTTGCGGAACTTTGATTGAAAAATATTAATACCAAACAAATTTTGAAATAATTCCAAAGCAAGCGTTACTGATCGAGATTTTTGTCCTCCGAAAAACATTTCCATCACGAAAACCAAAAAAAATTATGATGGAAAAAGATTCTCTCCTGGCTGGAGTCAATCTCTCCTGCCTTCAGCAAACCACATCATGAAACAGGATGCCATACCAACAGAGCTATTTTCATGGGTTTCAGATGTTGATAATCCCTTTAGAAAAACAATCAAAACGGCAAATTGTTCGAAAAGGCACCAATGATGCATATCAAAGAAGGGTCAGCCCCAGTTACCCCAGAAGCGAGGGTAGCTTGCAAAAAACAAAAGGGTGATGACACGCCTAACCTACGGTCGGTAGAACAGCAAAAAAGTCGGAAAATCCTACCATTCCCAACTTCAGAGGAGTGACTAACACAAAATCAGTTTCCATGGAAAATACCATTTTAGTATAGTAGACTAGCCCTTGCCCTTCTAAAACCACTGCCTTGCAAGGACTTATACCACAAAAACCTCCACCTGAAGGACCACCCCGTACAATGTGATGTTCAGTTACGTGGAGGATGTGCAGTATAGTGGAGGGTGCCAATACAATGTGGAGGGATACCATCAGTATAGTGGAGGGTGCCAATACAACTTACATGATGATATCCCTCCACGTTAAAAAATATATCCCTCCACTTACATGATGATAACCCTCCACGATACTCTGCATCCTCCAGTTACATGATGATAACCCTCCATGTTGCATTGGCACCCTCCACTATACTGATGGTATCCCTCCACGTTAAAAATGATATCCCTCTACTTTCATGATGAAAACCCTCCACATTAAAAATGATATCCCTCCACTTACATGATGATAACCCTCCACGATACTCTGCATCCTCCACTTACATGATGATAACCCTTCGCATTGTATTGACACCCTCCACTTACATGATGATATCCCTGCACGTTAACAAAGATATCCCTCCACTTACACGATAACCCTCCACGATACTCTGCATCCTCCACTTACATGATGATATCCCTCCACGTTAAAAATGATATCCCTCCACTTACACGATAACCCTCCACAATACTCCGCATCCTCCACTTACATGATGATATCCCTCCACGTTAAAAATTATATCCCTCCACTTACATGATGATAACCCTACATGATAGTCCGCATCCTCCACTTACATGATGATAACCCTCCACGTTGTATTTGCACCCTCCACTATACTGATGGTATCCCTCCACGTTGTATTGGCACCCTCCACTATACTGCACATCCTCCATGTTACTGCACATCAGGTTGTACGGGGTGAGGACCCCCGCTTTTAATGACTGTGTATTACAAATGTTGATAAAATTCATTCCATGTTTCTTTTCCATACTCCTGTCTCTAGATGTCTATCTCTACTTAGCTCCTTGTTTCTCTGAGACTTTTTCCTTGATCCTGGTCCAGGATCCTGTTTCCTGGTGCCAACAAAGGATCTGTTTTACTGTTTTAATTGAAGGTCCTTAGTGCCTGCTGATTTTCCTAAGTCCCCAGTTAGGTTATTGTTCACGTTCCTTAGTCCTGAAATTATTCATGGTCTTCAGTCCTGTTCTATGGTCCTGTTCCCAAGTCTTGTTATTGTTCATATTCCTTAGACCTTAAATTGTTCATGGTCTTCAGTCCCGTTCCTTGGTCTTGTTCCCCAGTCATATAATTTTTCATGTTCCTTAGTCTTGAAATTATTCATGGTCTTAAGTTCGTTCTATGACCCTGTTCTCCAGTCTTGCTATTGTTCATGTTTCTTAGACCTGAAATTGTTCATGGTCTTCAGTCTGTTCCTTGGTCCTGTTCCCCAAGTCATGTTATTGTTCATGTTTCTTTGTCCAGAAATTACTTGTGGTTTTCAGTCTCATACAATGGTCCTGTTCCTTTGTATTGTTATTGTTCATTTTCTGCAGTTCTCTTCCTCACTGTTTCCTTAGCCCAGTTCGTTAGTCCAGCTTTTATGCTGCGAAGAAACTATTACCTTTCTAGCTGTTCTTGTGTTCCTCTCTGTGAACGAATCCTCCAAAGATCCATGATAGAAAACGTAGCAATATAACAGATTGAAAACATTCTCTGTCTGATCGTGGAGAAGTCGGATATACTGCAGAATCCTTTTCCTTGGTCTTGTGGTAGTCTATCTTCCTCAGTCCCGTTGTAGTCAGATACTGCTAGTTCCATTAAGATTGAGCAACTTGATGATTATTTCAGTGCCTTTGCAGGGTACCAGGGGCAACAATCAAAGCTTTACAGAATGTGTCAAGACTAACAGGTTGCAGACTTGGGAATCCATGTAAAACGTCCATTTACGGCATAAAGATATATAGAATATTGAAAAATTTAGTTTTAAATTTTAGACTAAAGAACACAGAAAAGGATGACATGAAAATTGCATAAAAGTGTGATAAGAAGTGCAAATATGAAATTCATGGTAAATAAGAACTCTGATAAGATTGAATTTTTAAATAACAGGAGATAAAGTAGCAAAATTAGTGTACAGCTCAGTAAAGGACTTTTTACAAAATTAATTGGCAGAAAAGCTATTATATTTGTTACATGTTACAAGAACATCAAGAAAATGCAAGGGTATGGGTAATATTCTTGATCTATAGTAACGGATATGTTAGGTCATGTCATATAAATGAAATTACACAGACACAAGACCAGAAGACTTTCAATTACCTGGTTGCCAACCGAAAATGGCCCAGCTACACGACCCTTAAAAACTCATTGCCTATTGTGTATGGCATAAAATGAAAGCTTTTGGCATTGCTTGGCTAGGCCATTATTGAGGATTAAAAAGTGTTGAGCAGCTTCCCAACAAGAGAAACAGTAAAACTGATTGACATCCTTCAACATATCATTTGGGTAAGGACAAAAATTCACACACTTCTAAAAATCATAATGATTCCCTGAATTCCGTAATCATCGTAACCAAAATTCCTTTGTATTTTAGAAAATGCTAACAACTCATATAAGCTTAAAATAGAAGGAGGCTTAGCACATCTCACTATTATTATTATTATATACTTTATTTCAGTGTCAAAATTTTTAGCAATAAGCTGCTAATTGAGGACACTCTAACTAAACCAAAATAACAAAGAAAAGATTACATACAATAAAATAAGTTAGCTAAAATTACTTTAAAAAGTCATTCAAATAATTTACAATTTCTGCAGCTAAAAGTAATTAACGATGAAATGTCTTTTATTTTTCTAATTTGATTTTTAAATATTTCCAAACTTTGGCTGTTTCTAATGTCTTGACCTAGCTTTGACCCCAAATATTTGGTACAGTGTTTTCCAAATTTGACTGTCTTATAATTTGGTAGTTTAAAGTCTGAATTTCGCAAATTGTATCCTGTCATCGATCTATCGAACATGTCTTGCAGTGACTTTGGTGCAAGGTCATTCTTCACTTTGTACATCAGAATAGCAATGTCTTGCAGGCATTTATTATTCAGAGTGTGTAGATTGGCTTTTGCAAGGAGTTCTTCATAGGAACTTATTTTGTCTTGAAATACAGCTCTCAGTGCCCTTTCTTGCACTCTTTCTAATTTCCGTCTGTCAGATTGTTTACAAAAATGAAACACCATTCCACAGTATGTTAAGTTTGGCAATATCGACGTTTTATACAATGTTAGTTTTGCTTCCTTAGGTATGAGATTACGGAGCCTCACCAAAACACCTACTTTCTGGCTTGCTTTCTTACACGCATTAGCGATATGCTCACTGAATGATAACTGGTCGTCTATTGTAACTCCTAAGAGTGAGATTGATCTTGACTGTTCTATATCAACTCCATCTATCTTTACTTCTATGCCTTTCACCTGCGTTTTTACACTGGAAAGAGTTAACACCTGGTATTTCTCGGGGTTAGCACGTAAGAAATTTTCTCCATACAACTTACATACATCTACCATGTTGTTGTTGATAGCATTCTGTACCTCAATAGGTGTTTCTTTTGCAATATATAATTGATGGTCGTCTGCATACATTGACAAGTTACAGTTCAAGGTGTTGTAACATAGATCATTTTGATAAATGTTCCATAATAATGGGCCTAATGAAGATCCCTGTGGACAACCCCTCGTTGATTCCATCCATTGACTTCTTGTTTCACCAATTTTCACCCTGTTTTTGCGATTCTCAAAATATGATTCCATCATATCTATGGCATCTTTACTAAAGCCATATATTTCCATTTTCTTTAGCAGTAGTGGAGGGTAAAGAGAGTCAAATGCTTTACTCATATCAGTAGACAATACTCCAACTATCTGCTGCCGATCAACTGCCTCTTCCCAGTTCTCTACCAATGTGAGGAGTGTCGTTTCTGTACTGTGGCCTTTCCTGTAGGCTGCGAGACTGTCACTTAGATAGGGTTTGATCCCTAATTCTGTCTGTACTGCAATCAGATTTTCAAATATCTTGTCTACCACTGGTAAAGTTGTAATTGGCCTATAATTCTTATCAACAAATCTGTTATCCTTCTTAAAAACAGGGGTCCACTGTCCTCTTTTCCAATCAGAAGGCCATGTCACTATTGAAGCCCTATCTTGACAAACAACTCTACCATTATAACCTTACTGTCATGTGTTGATTCTATTCATTTTTTGGGTTTCTTATCTATTTTTTTTTTCCTATTATTGTTACCGACTTATTGTAATCGTTTCTTGTTATCTTGTTTAGATGGTATTGATTTTTATTATTCATAATGTTGTAACTAGTATTTCTGAAGAGTGTTGTTGAATCGATTGAAACATGCTAAAACAAAAAATTATTGTTTATTTCGTCCCAACATTAAACTTTAATTCCAGAGAAGATGTGGAAACTATGAACTGGAAAATAGCAATATACCACACTATCCCTTGGTGAGAACACATCCTTGCAGAATATAACTAAATGAGAAACTTTTGTCACAACAGTAATTGACTTTATTCTCTGTTCTGAGAAATCTTAATATTCGTTTTTCAATGAGCATTCAATAATTTTGTTGATTTTTTCACTGTCATAAGTCAAACTAGTAAATGTCACTTTGTACAAAAGTAACAATATCAAATGGGAAATTTGCTTACCATGCAATACTGATGGACAGACGTTCCTGAATCGGGGTCCTCAAAAAAAATACCATATCTTTCATTTGATTGCTTTCCACAAAAGCAGCAGTTCTTCATGCCTATCAATTGAATTTCAACAAAATGCTTTAGTGCTAAATCTATAAACATATTTGAAGGGCCCCTAAAGTCAGAAATCTTTATTTTCTAAACAGAGGTTATCTGGGGCCCTTATTTATAATTCACAGTTATTTTTTCAATATCTTATTTCGTTTTGCCGCTATAAGTGTCGGATTATTAGAAATTGAGTTGAATTGTTCTTTTCAGGCAGAGAGTTTGTGACGTAACACAGTTTCTTGGCCATTCGTTTCTCTCTACAAGACCGTCCGCAACATGGCGAGTCAAGATAGCATGGCTAGCATGGCTCATTCTGTGCCCAGAAAACAGGAGAAATGAACAGAAAGACACAGAAAGAATAAATCTGGAATCTTGAAGGCACATCAGTATTGCAAGACAGTTTGTTGCATTTTGATACGTATTCAATACAATTCATGTTGTTTTCAATTCCTTGTTCACTTAGCTTTTGACCCTGAAATCTTATCTTCATACTTGTAAATGAAATTCAGATAGGCAAGACAATCTTTTATTGCAAACCACTGAAAAGTTTTTGAAAAGAAATATTTCCTGAACGCAAGTCCAGGAATCAAAGCTTCTTGGAAAAGTCAACTTTGAGCTCTTATAACAAGCAGAAGAATAAAAATCTTAATGAAAAAGAACATGATGGCTTCAAACTCGTCACAGACTATCATTTAAAGTAAAAAGTTTTTTATTTTAGAGGCTCTTTAAATTAAGCAAGTATATTTGCATGTTCGCTTGTAGGTTTATTTGCACTAGTCATTGCTACAGTTGAATCCTGTTAAAACAAACAAAGTTCATAACATATTTCTTGCTATCACGAGCTGAAAGTCCCGTCATTTGGATTATGAGAATTGAACGCTATTTCTCTGTGTATAACGAACCCTGAGTATAACAAATTCTTGTTGTGAACCAAATTTTCGGACTTTTCATAGCAAATACCACTGAAAAAAACGAATTTTAAGAAAAGTGATTGGCACAGCTAGTCAATAACAAAGTTAAAGTTAAAATTTCTACATTGAGCTATTTCAAGACTTTGCCTACGAAAAAGTGGAGCAAAGAGTATGAAATGTGAGGTTGTTACCAGCGAATAACTACATACACAATTTGGATTGATTGCTAAGTTTTGAAAGATGCCAACTTACAAAGGACGAAATCAGAGTCAACTCGACAAGGTATCCAATATGGATAAGGAAAGTTCAGGTGTATAAAGTAGGGGTGAATGTTGTTCAAGCTCTTGATGTGCCTCAAACATCTTGTCTTCTTTGTGCTTACATGGGAATAAATAAATGAAAATAATTATCCCCACTAGATTGATGATTGTTAATGAAGCAATCAAGAGAAATGAGCAAAAAACATGTTAGAGGTTTGCGATAGAATATGTTAACTTCTTTGAACGATTCCAGGACATTTACTTGTGAAACTAAAGGGTGTGTGAAAAAGGCATACTGCCCCATGTCAGTTTGGAATGATTCATATAGAATTGCCCCTTTCCTGTACAAGGAGCTCCTGCAAAAACGAATATTCTTACTTTGAACTGCAGTGCATCCAAAAGGTATTGTCCTTGATTAAGAAATACGAAGGATTAAGCCTGCAGTGGTAGCAGGCAATGCTATATTTTATGGAAACAAGTATCTGCATCGCCTGCAGCATGGTGTCTGTGGTGCCCTAGAAGTTGAAATAAGTTCAACTTTGCAGGCAGCAAAGGTGCCGCAGATGCACTGCAATTCAAATGGGAACACATGTCTGCGACTGCCTGCGATCTTCCTTTGTTTATCACTGAAAATGCGATTTTATTAAGCCAATCAAAACCAAAGTTGTGTTAGCCATTTTTTACAAAAATTAAAAGGAAGAGAGAAGAGCTGTGTTGTCTTTCTTGTTGTTGCTCTTGAAAATGGCGGCTGAACTCACAGAAAACGAAGAAGTTAGCAATGAAACACTGATGAACTGTATCCAGAATTACCGAGTCATTTATGACAAAAGTTGCAAAGACTAAAAAATACCGCAAAAGAAAAGAAATGCCAGGAAGGAAGTAAGTTCTAAGCTAAATATCAACATTGATGAGGCCCAGAAAGGTTATAGGACACTGTCTTATCACAATTTACAAACGATTTTAGAGCAACAATAAGATTAACAGGATAGCAATTAAGTGCTAGGATATGTTTGATGCGTGTAATTTCGGCATAAAAATTGTGATAAGAAGAACAAATATGAAAGGCACGGTAAATTAGAACTTTAACGAGGTTGATCTTGTATTTATCAGGAGATAAAGTAGCGAAATTAGTGTAAAGACCGGTGAAGGTCTTTTTACGAAATAAATTGGTAGAAAAGCTGTTATTTTCGTGACGTGATACGAGAACATCAAAAAGGGCAAGGTATTATTGGATTCAAGTTCCATAGTGAATGATATATTTTTGTGCTGGTGGTTGACATAATTAAGAACCTTATCAGCATGATGAGGTTCGGAAAAAAGACAAGATGTATCATCAACGTATCTACGCTATATGATAGGCTTAAATTCAGGCGGGCAATTATCAAGATATTGCTTTTCAAGGGAAGACCAGAAGATGTCGGCAAAGGATGTTGGCAAAGGGGCTGCCATTGAAGATAAAAATTTTCGCGCGCTAACAGGCTCGCAGGGTGTTGGTGTGGAATTATGGGAATGCGCTTGCTGCAGGTAGGCTGTCTGATATGGAAACATCAGGATCGACGTCCTGTCGCAGGCTATGCAGCAGGCTGCTAAGGCTATATGGAAACCAGGCTTAACTTTTTTAATTGCATTTTATGAATTCGAATGGTAGTAGAAAACAGCATCAGATCACTTCTGGAAACCATTGTTACATGAGATCTATCAAGATACAACATCTAATCAACATCTAGACGATAAATTTCAATATCTCGGAAAGAATTTCACAACGACTGTTTAGAGAACAACATCAGTTTAATGAGTAAATTTCACAATTTCAAGTTAATTATTTCAAACAGCTGATGGAAATGGTAAGCCGAACCAAATAATGCTTCAAATATAATTAGAAAGAAAATAAGAGGAAATCATATAATTTGTCAAATATTATATTTTCTTGTTTTGAGAACTAATTCCAAGATTAAGGGATGTACAGATGTACGGATGTACAGAGATAGAGCTGTACATAGATTGAAGGTTTCTGGTATTGTTGAGAATCAGAGAAATGAGGTTCATGAGAAAATTTTAGGTGATAATATTTTTACAAGGCAAAAATACTCGGTAGGATTGTCATGGAAGATTGGCCTTTGTGTAGTAATAGCATGACTATCTTGAGTAGGTTGAAGAGTTAAGTTAGAAAGTTGACGCAGAACACAGATGTGTTAGATGAGTATAATAATATTATGATAGTGCAGTTAAAGTCAGGAATAATACAACAAGTATCAGAGTTAGAAAGAAAAGATTAATGTCATGAGCGACTAGACGTTAAGATTAAGGGATGTACCAATAGGGGATTTAGTGTTGGAAATCAGAGAAGAAAATGAGGCTCGTGAGAATGTTCTGGGTGATAATATTTTTACAGGATAACATTACTCAGAACAATTACAAGACTAACCTGAGTAGGTTGAAGAGTCAAGTTCCAAAGCTGAAGCAGAACCCATTTCTGTTAGAGGAATATAACAATATTACGAAAGTGCAGTTAGAGTCTGGAATAAAAGAACACATATCAGAGCTAGAAGAAAAAGATTATTGCTGACCAGGTCCAAAATGCGAAACCCCTGGAACCTACAGAACCCGCAGAATTTATTTTCTGCTAATTTGAGTTCCATGTTTTGTCCCCACAGTATAGGGCGAAAACCAAAACGTGGAACTCACGGAACTATTTCAAAAATTGATTTAAATTGGGTATTTACCTACGAAAATCATTTAATTAGGACACTTTACTGTTTTTCCCACTTTATTTTACTTTGTTAGCATTCTGTTCCTCAAAATGCAATTGTTAATGATATTAGGAAAATGGGCCTAAGTAATGACTTGGCAATGATACTAACAGCACCTTCAAAGTATGATTTCGGCTTTCTTACATGAAACTTGTGTGATTAGACTTGCAAACGCTTTGTAGAATATAGACTAGCTCAGCATCTCACACTATGGATGAGGCCACCATCACTAGCTCCTGGGGAGGGCTTCTCGCTGCTACGCTGCTCGCAGTTGCTCTACTTGGCAGCCGGCAATCTCTCGGTGGCATGGCATCTAGAGTTACGTCACATGCCAGGGGGACTTTCTTTTGAAAAATTATGGTTGAGGGTAAAAAGGATCACATGACCATCGCGCCTGCGGGGAATCTAATAACGAGGCAATAAGAATCTAGACAGTCGTCACGCACCAGAGGATGTTAAATGGTAACCTTTTCTCTGAGGGTAAACAGGATCACGTGAAATGTGGATGATATGGAAATGTTATATGGACAGAATAAACTATTGCAAACATCGTTGCCAAGGGTTTCAGTTGATTGCTTGGTTCAAAGATGCTTGATTTCACAGTTGTCCAGTTGCTCGGTTGCACAGTTGGGCCAATGCTCTGGCTGTCCAGTTGCTCAGTTGCCCAGTTGCAAGTTGCTCACTTTACAATTTCTCGTTTCCCCTGTAGCTCCGTTGCTTTGGTTTCCCAGTTTTTTGCCTAGTTGCACAGTTGCCGAGCTACTCAGTTGCAAAGTTGCTCAGCTTCCAAGCTGCATGGTTTCCTAGTTACCCAAATGCTTGGTTGTCCAGTTTAACCGTTGGTCTGGTTCCCCAGCTGCCCAGTTGCTGAGCTGGCCAGTAGCTCGGTAGCCAAGTCGCTCTGTTGCTTGGTCACCAAGTTGCCCAGCTGCTCAGTTGCCCATTTGCTTAGTTGCTGAGTTGCTCGGTTGAGCTGTTGCTCAGTGGTTTTGTTACCTAGTTGCTTGGTTCTCCACTTGCAGTAATGATCTGGTTGCCCAGTTGCTCAGTTACCCAGTTGCTCAGTGCTCAGTAAGCCAGTTGCTCCATTGCCCAGTTTTGCCGTTTCTCTGGTTGCCAAATTGCCAAGTGGCTCAATTGCCCTATTGCTTGGTTTCCCAGTTGCCCAGTTGCCCAGTTGCTCAGTCTCCAAGTTGCAGCATTTCTCTGGCTGCCCAGTAGCTCAGTTGCCCAGTTGCTTCCTTGCCCAATCGCTTTATTGCTCTTTTGCCTTATTGTTTTTCAGTTCACAGTCGCCCAGTGGTTGGTTGCCTAGTTGCAGCATTGCTGTGGTTGCCAAGTTGCTCCCTTGCCCGATTGCTCAGTTTCCATATTGCTGCGTTGGTCAGTTGCTGGGCTCTCAGTTGTTTGGTTGCCCACAGTTTCACCATTGCTCTGGTTGCCCAGTTGCTCAACTGCCCAGCTGCTCATTTGCTCAACTGTTTGTTTGCCCTGTTGCTGATGTGATCACTTGCTTGGTTCCCAGTTGTTTGGTTTTCCACATGCCCAGTTGCTGGATTTCCCCTTTCACAGTAGCTGGGTTCCCAAATTGGGCCATTGCTCAGTTGCCCAGTTGCTTGGTTTCTTAGTTGCCCAGTTTCTTGGTTGGCCAGTTGACCCATTGGTCTGGTCCCCCAGTTGACCAGTTGCTGAGTTGCTTGGTTGCCCAGCTGCTTGGCTACCTAGTTGCCCAGTTGCATGGTTGACCAGTTGCACCATTGCCCTGGTTCTCCGCTTGCTGAGTTGGTCAGTTGGTTGGTTGCCCAGCTGCTTTATTTCCTAATTGCCTAGTTTCTTGGTTCCCCAGTTTCGCCATTGTTCAGGTTTGCCAGCTGCTTACTTGCAGATGTGGCCGATTGTCCAGTTGCACCGTTGCTCAGTTGTTTGGTTACCAGTGTGGCCTAGTGGCTCAGTAGCTCACTTGACTAGCTGCTTGGTTGCCGAGTTGCTTGGTTGCTCTATTGTACCCCCTTAATTGATATCAAAGCATGGAATGAACGTCTTTCAATTTTATTTATCTGTTGAACCCCTTAATACAATTCCTTTATACCATTGTACCCTGTAAATTCAATAAAATGGATGAAGCCCCTTTAATACAATTCCTATATACCCATGGATTCCTTAAATATGACGCCATCTTCCCAATTCTACAATTTTCTAATTCCAGGTTCTTACTGTTATAGACAGAGGACAATTTTAAGGCCGTTAATGTGAAAATGCTCAAAAAATTCAAGGAAACAAAAATAAGTGTATTCACTCTATTATTCATTGTATTTAAAATGGAATTTCATTACAAAATTTAATAGGACATAACATAAATTAATAAGACATAACTTTGCCCTGACCTTGCATGAGGTTAACAGTTTACTTAAGTCAACTGATATTACGCAACAAAATCACGTAGACAAACAGTGCACTCTAGTGAAATGAGATGACACAACCACCAAATCAAATAAACAAACATCGACAGAACCAGGAATACTCTGAAATAAATTCTTAATTCTCTTCTTACGTTTAATTTTTTCTGCCATTATGAAATAAAACAAATACGAAAGAACTGGACCAATGATAAATGCCTTAATTATTTTCCAACAGCACTCGAACCTTTATATACTTCATTCCTTCTAAATGTATAGATGGATGTGCCACAAAACACCGCAATCATTCTAGATGCTTCTAAACCTATGAAACAGCACTGAAATGGATTTAACCCTGTGATCAGACATATCCGAAGATTGCTTATCACAAACAAGAACGATTGTTCCCAGAGCGTGGCACAATGCCAAAGGGTAGTTCGTGAGGCTCATGCGTAGAATTTTTTCATGCCACATCGAACCAATATCGAGAAGAATTCTCACTAATCCATACGAATCATTAGCTAATTCTCACTAATCTTTCACTAATCCTTCCTAATTAAGCCAAATCCTCACTAATCATTAGCTAATCCTCAGCTAATCTTCCCTAATTCTTTTCAATCCTCATAAATCCTTACTAAACTTCTCTAATCCTTAGCTAATACTTAATACTCCTTACAAATCAATACCTATCTCTTAATAAACCTTAGCTAATTGTACTTATCTTTGCTTTAATGTTCACTAATCAGGAGCTAATTCTTAGCTAATTCTTAGCCAATCCTTACTAATCATTTACTAATCCTTAGATAATTCTTGCTAAACATTGCCTAATCCCCACTAATCATTAGCTAATCTTTAGCTAAATCCTGAACTAATCCTTACTAATGATAGCCTTGATTATCAATACTAATCCTAACCAATCCTTAACTAATCCTTAATATTCCTTATCTAATCCTTTGATGATTTTTACAAACCCTTACTAATCATTGCCCAATCCCCAGGTTACCCTATGATAGCTTAAAGTTCACTAATCATCAGCTTATCCTGAGTTTATTCTTTGAACTCCTTAGCTAAACCTTAAAATATCCTAACAAATCATTAGCTAATCCTTAGCTAATCATAAAATAATCCTCACAAATCCTATCTAATCCTTTAACTTCATTGGCTTGATTGACCAAGATTAGAACATGATTACTAAACAATTAGCTAAGGACTAGCTAAGATTGTGGAGGATTAGGTAAAGATTGGTAAAAATTTGTTAGGATTAGTTAAGGACTGGTTAAGATTAGGTAAAGACTACCCAAGGATAATTAAGGATTAGACAATGAATAATAAAGATTAAGTAATGATACGCTGAGGAATAGCGTAAGATTAGTTAGGATTAGGACGTTATTAGTTAGGACAATTAAAGGATTAGCTAAGGGTTTGAAAGGAACCAACTAAGGATTAGCTAATGCTTAGTAAAGATTGTTGAAGGATTAGTTATGGATTAGTTAGGATTAGTATGGATAAGGAATTATTAGGAAGTATTAGCCAATCGTTAGTAAAGATTAGCTAGGGATTAGCTCAACATTAGTTAATGATTTGAGGGGATTAGGCAATGTTTACTCAGGATTAGCTAAGTATGAGTAAATGGTTAGTAAGGACGAGCTAAGGATTAGGTAATGATTAGTATGATTAGGCAATGATCAGTAAGGGTTAGCTAAAGATTAGGGAGGATAAGTAAGGATTAACTAGGATTAGAAAGGATTAGTGAGGAATAGCTGCGGATTAGCTAATGATTAGATAGGGTTTGGTCATGATTAGTTCGGATTATTTAAGGATTAGCAAGAATAAGCAAATGATTCTTATGGATTATGGAGTATTATACAATGATGAGTAAGCATTATTTAATGATTAGCCAAGGATTAGCTTATTAGTGTAGAAGCTTAGCAGCCTGAAAAGTCAATCTTGCGCACTTTGTGATAAAAGCATGAAAATTGGTACACAAGGGTACTTTTACATGCTGAAAAAGATTAGATGTAGACCCAAGCTGAAAAATGCCCCCAAATGCTATTTTTAGAATGGGGTACTTAGAGCCACACCCATAATAATAATATTGCAATAAATTTATTGCGAATGGTAGAATGAAATAGAAAATTTGCAGTTATACACAATTTGATATATAGAAAACGATAAGATATAGCCCCAAACAGGAAAATTGCCCCAAGTCTATTTTTAGAAAGGGGTACTAGATACCAGACCTCGTAAAACGAATATTACAATAACTATGCAACAAATGGCAAAATCAAAATGAAAATTTGCAATTATACACATTTCGATATGAAGAAAACGATAAGACGTAGCCCCAAACAGGCAAATGCCCCCAAATGCTATTTTTAGAAAGGGGTAATAAAAGCCACACCCCATAATGATAATATTGCAATAAATTTGTTGCGAATGGTAGAATGAAATAGAAAATTTGCATTATACACATTTTGATGTATATAGAAAGCGATAAGACATAGCCCCAAACAGGAAAATGCCCCCAAAAGCTATTTTTAGGATGGGGGTAATAAGAGCCACACCCCATAATGATAATATTGCAATAAATTCGTTGCGAATGGTAGAATGAAATAGAAAATTTGCATTATACACATTTTGATATATAGAAAACGATAAGACATAGCCCCAAACAGGAAAATGCCCCCAAAAGCTATTTTTAGAAAGGGGTACTAGATACCAGACCTCGTAAAACGAATATTACAATAACTATGTAACAAATGACAAAAATGGTAAAATGAAAATGGAATTTGCAGTTAATATTGCCTCCATGTCTATGCTTACTAATAATTTGAAAGTAGTGGATGAGTGAACTGTCCACAATCTTCGGAAGTTATGACATAAATTCAAATCATCATTGTAGTTCTTTATGTTTTGAGCGTTTGTTTACCTAATATTAGTAAAAAGTGAAGTAAATGTGAAGTCCAACTACAAAATAGCGTCTTATCTTTCATTGAGTTGTTTTACATTATATTTTGTCATTCCTTCGAACTGGATTCTTCAAGATGTGAGAATAATGGCTGGCAGGAAAAGGAAATTCGAACTCGTAAATGCACCCGAAGGATTTGATACTGACAGCCGCCCGACAATTACAAAAACAGATTGGGAAAGATGCCTCATTTGCCAATCAGAAAGTAGCGAAAAATTAGTTTGTCCGGCTAATTCTACAAGAAAAGACAAGCATGCTGGTTACCAAAGTCTCGTTGACGATATTCTGCGATATTCAACAATAGGCCAGATGCCATGTAACCTTAATACTAGTCGTTTACGTGAAGATCAGCAAGATGAGTTTACGACATTTGTTCAGAAAAGAGCAAAGTATCATAAGTCGTGTAGAAATAAGTTTGACCTTCATCACTTCAACAGGGCCCAGTCAACGACAAATAAAGATACCAAGGTGCCATTGGTTTCTGCTTCCGCAAAGTCAATTGGTACAAGATCCTCTTACAAAAGTAAAAATTTTCAAGATAAACTGTGTTTTTTCTGCGAGCTTGACGACACCAATGAGAGTTTGCATTTGGCAACTACATTTCAACTTAATTCTAATGTAAAAAAGGCTGCAATTGAACTGCAGGATACCAAACTCATTGCCAAACTAAGCGAAGGGGACATGGTGGCTATAGAAGCCAAGTACCATCGGAGTTGCTTGGTTGCTCTTTAAAATAGGCAGAGACGGATTCATCGAAAGCTGGATCAACCAGATGATGACAAGTCATTGATTCATGGCATAGTACTCTCTCAGATAATCGAGTACATTAAAATGCTCTTCGAGACCGCTGATGTAGCTCCAGTCTTTAAGATGAGTAATTTGGTATCGTTGTATTGCAAACGGCTTCATCATTATGGAATTGAAGTAATAAAAAGAGATGTTCACAGTACGAGACTTAAGGACAATATTTTGAAGCATATACCGGAATTGGAAGAGCAAAAGCTTAGCAGCCACGATGTGTACCTCAGTTTCAAGAAAGATACTGCAAAAGCCGTTTTTACAGCGTGTCACAACTCAGAAGATGACGGAATGGTGCTTTTCCATGCAGCGAATGTTATTAGAAAAGAACTTTTTAAAAGTTTTCCATGTTTTGATGGCTCATTTTATGAAGGGTGCAAGGAAGACTCAGTTCCAAATATGCTTTTGACCTTTGTTCGTATGATTTTAGAAGGAGGTAATATTGAGTCTGCAAATCTCCAAAGCGAGGATAATTCAAATGAAGCAGCATTGTCGATTTCGCAACTGATACGCTTCAATGCTTTGAAGGGAAAAAGAAGTGCAGAGGCAAATAGCCAAAAGCATTCATTGGAAAGGGAGACCCCGCTGCCTTTGTATACTGGTCTGATGCTATACAAAGAAACAAGAAAAAAGAAATTGATCACAAAATTAGCATCCATGGGACTCAGTGTATCATACGATCGCGTACAGAGTATACAATCATCTGTGGCTGAAAATCTCTGCAAAATGTTTGAAGAACTTGATACAGTTGTTCCT
This sequence comes from Chrysaora quinquecirrha, assembly GCA_014526335.1. Lineage (NCBI taxonomy): Eukaryota > Metazoa > Cnidaria > Scyphozoa > Semaeostomeae > Pelagiidae > Chrysaora > Chrysaora quinquecirrha. The sequence goes on from JACTAT010000259.1 coordinate 433,352, forward strand.
TTGCGACTTGCGAAAGAAAAGTTTACATTAACAGCTATTGACAACATAGATCAGAATGCTAAATCGTCAACGGCAAAGTCCCATTTTCATGGAACAGGAATCTCAATGTTTCAGTTTGTAAACAATAGTGATGTCATTGAGAGGCCAAGGGCAATCATTACAGCTGATAAGACAAAATGCAAACTTTCCCTTCCAAGTTATTACACCGAAGTGCAACCAAGAAGCGAAGAAAAGAGTATGCAACCACTTCCACTTACAAACACGACGGAATATATTACAACAATGAACGTAGTTGTTGAAAGTCAGAAATTGTTGGAAAATGTTGATGTCATTTTTTCAAAGGAAGAAGAAGCAATGCAAGATATTGGTCCTGTTTCTTGGTCAGCATTTTATTCAAGAAACATGCTTGGAGCTCCATTGCTGCCATGCATAAATTCGATCTTGCCATTACTTTTCGAAAGCATAAATTCTAAAGCAGCAGTTGCTCATCTGTTGAAAGTTATTACAAGAACGTTGCAATTCATAAACCCCGAACAGACACCAGTCATTACGGCAGATCAACCCGTGTACGCAAACGCAAAACAAATTCAGTGGCAAGATCCCAAATCATTTGGTGAAGAAAAAATGATCATTTTGATGGGTGACCTCCATATTGAGATGGCTGTAATGGATATGATTGGAGACTGGTTGGAGGGAAGTGAGTGGTGCGATGTCTTTGTTGCTGGTGAAATTAGCACCCCTGGTACTAGCCAGTCATACCTATCTGGCCACAATGTAAAGAGATGTCGGTAAGTTTTATCACAGTAACCGAGGTTTCTTCCTTTCGTATTTCCAGAGGGTTCTCACGTTTCACGATGCAATTCACGATTCACGACTCACATCTCACGATGTTTTTATGTTTGTTATGTTTGAAGAATGAAGGAATGAAGAATGATCTCAGGCTGATCTGAGCTGATCTCATTCTTCAAACATGGCTAATGGGTACCTTTAATATATATGAGATATAACCTTATTCTATGTTTTACACCAAATGGAAACGGAACCAATATTTTTGTCTTCACAGATATGCGCACCAAGTGTCGGTAGCAGCATTACATCATCTTCTCAAAAATGCATGGGAACGTTCAAAGAGTAAAAATCAATATGAAAGGAGCGAATGGATTAAAGAGAAACGTAAAAGCTGTCCTCAGTTTGAATACTGGTACACAGCATATGAGCTTGAATTATTACTCCTTCAGTTTGTGAGGGGAATACGGGAGGCAAGATTCGATATTTATCATGATACTTTGGAACAACTAGTATCATGGATGTTTGCACTTGACCACGTTAACTATGCAAGGTGGTTACCTATTCATCTTCAAACACTGCGCGAGCTTGAAGTCCGTCATCCTCAAATCTACCATCAGTTCAAAAGTGGAAATTTCGTTGTTCAAAAAACCCACCGAAAATTTTCATGCATCGGTGTGGACCACGCTCACGAGCAAAACAACAAAATCATCAAAGGAGATGGAGGCGTTACAGGAATTCTGGATAAACCCGATGCACTTTTGAAGTGGATGGTAGCAGGGCCAGAAATCGCATTCATAGTACAAGAATATGAAGATTTATTGGGAAGAGGTGGTAGTGCTAGCGAAACGCATCATCATGAAGACACACCATCTTTTGAGAAAAGATTTGCAAAAGATGTATCATCATTTGCGGCAGTTCTTGAGCGCGAAGGTAACCCATTTGAAGAAGAAGATGGAGTTCTCGTAACCTTATTTAGCAAAGTTTTGATGAATCAAGAAGCAATACATTCAGTGAAAGTGGCACGAGAAACTGGAAAATCTCATTATTTAAAGTTCAAAGAAGATAGATGTACGTTGGGGAAAAAATCTATACATGATGTTATAAAGAAAAATAAATTTAGTTTATTTCGAAACAAGAATTCAGTGATTACTCCAAAGTCAACGTTGAAGCTAACATCGATAAAACAGGATTGTAAACTATTTGCAAGTTTATATGTTGTGTGCCAAAGTAGAGAGTGTGATTTGAAGGAGTTTTTCTCTCACGAAAACCATGCTTATCCGCCATCCATATCCACCTACGGAAAATTGCGGCAAACAGCAAAATCTGATGCTTTAAAGATGCTTAACGAGTATGACACACCTGAGAAGCAAAGGCCAGAAGAAATATCTTCTATATTGCTAGACGGAGCAGCAGTTGTACACATGGTTCCCCGCGTACTTCCAAAAATTTCAAGACATACGCAGAAAACGAATTTAAATTATTCGTTCATGGATTGTTTAGGGAGAGTGCAGTTCAAAGAATTGATATTGTATTCGATGTTTACCGAGAAAATAGCATTAAAGAGGGTATACGAGAGAAAAGGGGCTCAGGAATGCGCTTGAAGGTTACTGAATCAACCCCACTTCCAAAGAACTGGAAAAGTTTTCTCAGAGTTAACGAAAATAAAGCAGAACTGTTCAAACTTTTGGCGAAATATGTTATAATTGGAGTCGCTTCTGGAAAATTGGTTATTGCCACATTACTTGACGACGCCCTGACCAACGGACCACAGTCTATTCTCGATGATTTGAGACCATGCAATCACGAAGAGGCTGATACGCGACTCTTTCTGCATGCAAAAAGCACTGCAAGTCATGGAAATAGGCGTGTTTTGATCAAGACTGTAGATACCGACATTGTTATTATTGCAGTAGCCAAATTTTCAGCCTTAAATTTGGAGGAATTGTGGATTGAGTTTGGCGCTGGTAAAGATATTAGGTGGTTTAAAATTCATGACATTGCACAGAAAACAGGACAAGAATTATGCGCGGGAATTTTGTATTGGTACGCAATGTCAGGATGCGACACTGTTTCTGCATTTTCTAGTAAAGGAAAAGGTACTGCATGGCAGACGTGGAAAGTCTTCCCAGAAATTAATGATGTTTTTAGTCGTTTTTCCAACAATCCAACAGCACTGTGCAACGAAGATCTTGCAAAATTAGAAAGATTTGTGATATTAATGTACAACAGGTCTAGTCCAATCACAGATATCAATGAAAGCAGAAGATGGCTTTTTACAATGAAGTCTCTGTCTATTGATTTGGTACCACCGACCCGAGATGCTTTAAAGCAACATTTACTACGAGCTATATATCAGGCAGGGTAGGTATTCCTTTTTCATTCTTTGTCTTCGTTTTTATAATGCTTGTGTTGGGATAATTTAAGCTCCTCAGTTCTCAGTGCACTTTGTACTGCTGGCAACAACTTAAATAGTTTGTGATTATAAAACCAGTGAAAATAATACATTTATTTATTTGCAGATACGTATGGAATCAGTGCACAAATAGAATTCAACAATTACCAGATGAAACAGAATGGGGATGGAAAAAATGTGGCAACGTTCTTTCTCCTAGATGGACAACGATTCAAGAAGTGTCTCTGGCTTTGCAGGAGTTAAAGCACTGCAGTTGCAAAAAAGGCTGTACTGGGAGATGTCAATGTAAATCTGCGAACCTTCCCTGCACCGAATTATGCTATTGCAATGGCCAATGCACTGATGACTGAGGCTGAGTAAAACTTTTCGCTATTACTGGTAAAACTTATTTCATAGTAAAGTTATTCTCGCTAGAGTTCCCGTTTTGTAACAAAGTTAACTGTAGTATTCGTATTATATGGTCTTGTAACCAGTACCCCTTTCTAAAAATAGAGTTTGCGGCATTCACCTGTGTGTGGCTACGTCTTATCGATGTTTCACATCAAAATGTGCATAAATGTGCAAAACTTTCTATTTATTCTACGATTCGTAAAAAATTTGTCGCAATATTACCATTATGGGGTGTGGCTCTTATTACCCCCATCCTAAAAATAGCATTTGGGGGCATTTGCCTGTTTGGGGCTACGTCTTATCGTTTTCTTCATATCGAAATGTGTATAATTGCAAATTTTCATTTTGATTTTGCCATTTGTTGCATAGTTATTGTAATATTCGTTTTACGAGGTCTGGTATCTAGTACCCCTTTCTAAAAATAGACTTGGGGCCATTTTCCTGTTTGGGGCTATGTCTTATCGTTTTCTATATATCAAATTGTGTATAACTGCAAATTTTCTATTTCATTCTACCATTCGCAACGAATTTATTGCAATATTATCATTATGGGGTGTGGCTCTTATTACCCCCATCCTAAAAATAGCTTTTGGGGGCATTTTCCTGTTTGGGGCTATGTCTTATCGCTTTCTATATACATCAAAATGTGTATAATGCAAATTTTCTATTTCATTCTACCATTCGCAACAAATTTATTGCAATATTATCATTATGGGGTGTGGCTTTTATTACCCCTTTCTAAAAATAGCATTTGGGGGCATTTGCCTGTTTGGGGCTACGTCTTATCGTTTTCTTCATATCGAAATGTGTATAATTGCAAATTTTCATTTTGATTTTGCCATTTGTTGCACAGTTATTGTAATATTCGTTTTACGAGGTCTGGTATCTAGTACCCCTTTCTAAAAATAGACTTGGGGCAATTTTCCTGTTTGGGGCTATATCTTATCGTTTTCTATATATCAAATTGTGTATAACTGCAAATTTTCTATTTCATTCTACCATTCGCAATAAATTTATTGCAATATTATTATTATGGGGTGTGGCTCTAAGTACCCCATTCTAAAAATAGCATTTGGGGGCATTTTTCAGCTTGGGTCTACATCTAATCTTTTTCAGCATGTAAAATTACCCTTGTGTACCAATTTTCATGCTTTTATCACAATTTGCGCAAGTTTATTGGTAACCTCCTACACTATATGCCAAGTGTAACATGTTAAGTTTAACTTGTAGTCTTGTTAATTACTGTCTCTGTCATGTTGTTCTTAATCCTGTAGTGTAAAGTTATGTTTCCGTGCAATGTGTAATGTTGAGTGACAATGATGTAAACCAGTTTCCGTGTTCTTGTATTTTATGTGATTCATTTTAGTTTTCTAGTTAGTCTTGGTTTTGAGTTCAATCAGATAAGATCTATAAAAGTTACAGAGTTGTATTGTTTCTTAGGGGCTAGGCATTTGGCCTATGCCCTTAGGGTGTTTCTTGATGACCGCCATAAAAGAAGAACCCCATGTAAGCTACAAATTTGGTGACAGGAGCGGGATATGCCTAGCATATTGCCGGAACGTTTTAGTCACGGCGATTTTGCATCCTGGCTTCGCCACTTTGACCGATGTGCTGCTGCCAACGACTGGAATGATGCAACCTGCCTGGCCAAGTTACCTGCTTTTCTTCAAGGCCCAGCCGCGACGTATTTTGAGTCTTTGGGTGACGCTCAAACCGACACGTATGAGCATCTCACTACTGCCATGAAAGCCTGTTTTTCGCCATCAATCAAACGGGAAAGTTATTACAGTGAGTTTGAGGAGCAACACCTTCGTCCTGGGGAAGACCCAGCCCTGTTCTTGTGGCGTCTCAAGGAGGCATTAAGGAACGCCGAACCTGATTTATCAGACACAGCCTTCACAGCACTTCTTCGCCGACAATTTATGAAAGGTCTGCCGAAGTTCATTCAACTCAAACTGTTGGAAAATGATCCCACACCTTAGCTGGACAGCATGGTCTCGTTTGCCCAGCGTTTCCGCCTGCTGGAAGATTTGCCGCACCCTTCTCTCTGTTCTGCCGTTGACGAGCTTCCTGGTGGTGTTAATACGCCTTCACAGCAACTCCAACAGCAATAGCAACCCCATGTCAATTCAGAAGTCGAAGGCCTGAGAGCAATGGTTGAGAGGCTTTGTGACACACAATCAAACTTCATTGCCACGATCTCACAGTCTTCAAAGCCCCAGCAAACACATCCGATGCGATCCCCTGGTCCTGTTCGGTGCTTTCTTTGTGGTGAAGAAGGGCATGTTGTCCGAACATGTGCCAAAAGAAGAGGAGCGAGCCGTTGCTTCACTTGTGGTGGATGGGGCCATGGGCCTGAAAATCAAAGAAGTGGGCTGCAACAGAGGTTGAAAAGTTGTTTTCATCACCTGGCACGGCTCAAAAAACATGGATCTATGACATTAGTATTGAGGTACAGGATTGAGGAATAGAAAAAAGATCCCACCCGCCCCTGGTGTAGTTGAGCTATGGAACCTTCTTTTTCAAGTTTCTGCTGTCGCTTCTATGGGTAATTGGGGCTAACCCAAAATTGATCTAGGCAAGAATGGCCCTGAAAAAACCTATTCTGTTTGAGTATTTACATTTTGACAAGTAATTAGACTGCACGGGAGGCTGACAAGTTGTTTTCATCAACTGGCACTGCTCTCAAAACATGGTTCAACGACATGAGAAATGAAGAATGGGATTGAGGAATAGGCAAAAGATCAACACCGAGAATACAAAAAGGGACAATTACTGAGTAGGATGCAAAGAAGGCGCTGTACAGACACAAGCGTCCTACAGACAGTGACGTCATCAGTGACGTCATCAGATCGCGCTATAGCGCGACGGTTTTTAGCCGGTTTCTCCAACCTCGTTTTCAAGAGTCCCAGATCCTAGCGCACGCAGCTCCTACTATCAATGACGTCATCAGGTCGCGCTATAGTGCGAAGAGTTTCTCCAACCTCAAGAGTTCCTTGTCTGAAACCGCTAGCCTCGTTTCCGATTTAACGATCTAGAAGTTTCCAGAATGTTCCAGAACATCTCTAAGAATCCTACAATCTGATTAGCTAGAACTTTCGAGAACTTTCCAGAATCTGATTGATTAATTATGATGGCGTAATAATAATTCGAACGCGACGTTCGAATCGTTTATGAAATAAAATAACATAATAATCCTACAATCTGTTCTGTTGGAACTTTCTAGAAGTTTCCAGAAAGTTCCGCAAGATTCCAGAATGTTCCACAAGATTCTAGAAACGAGAAATCCTACAATCTGATTGATTAATAATTCAAACATCACACCTGATTTAACAGAGAATCTCCATAGTATATCTATATAAATCGAGAAGAAGCAACAGTCTGGTCATACCACTCAATAGATGCGAAGATGATTTCACTAGCTTACCTCATATTCAACGCTGTGAAGAAGGAGCGGAATTAACTAGAAAGAATCTAGTTGCATATTCTTTGGAGAGGAACTATGAATGTCGCAATTTAGGAGTTATATCTTTCGAGAGACAATCAACCCCCATCAACAGTTCATACTATTATTGGATGCGAGATCTTCTAACATATGCAAGAGCTAGCTCTAAAAACTCAATAAAGTCCTGAGTAGAACAACATCAAGTCTTATCCAAGCTAGAAGCTAAAGGCCTAGTTTGTGAACTTTTTCAATTATGGATAAAGAAGGAAATTGGGGAAGAATGGCTATGTTAATGATTTTATTGAAGAACTTGCTGATGGTTTAATGAAATATCATGATAGGACTGTAGCAACATCATTCATAGAAGAAATAAAAGAAGAAATCAATGATAAAGCATTAGGAGATTGGGGTGAAAACTACTAATTGACTCAGAATGTTTTATGCTATATTGATAAGTTGTCTTAAATTACTACATTTAATTATATAGAAATAATGCTAAATTCAATTAATGAAAATTAAGTCGATGATTTACAAGATGTTTATATCTATTCAAAAACTATAAGAGAATATACCAACAGATTAACAATTAGTACATAGAACAAGTCCATAATGGAGATTCAAAATATATATATCCACAATATATATATATGTACAACCATCAACTGCGCATGCGCAGTAGTTATATCAATAGCGGTAAGAGCTAGAGGCCTGGGACCTAGCATGTAGAACAAAGAAGTAATAGAGATTTAAATGATGTATGTCATATAAACATTTATTAAATAGCGCATGCGCAATAGCAATATCTCTAATAGCTTTTGGTTTAATCAATGGTTTATGAGTATTATCTAAGCTTATGCAATTCATTGTCTGTATATGGACAATAGCCGTTGATTTACAACCTTATTTTCAAAGAATGACAACGCATGAAAACGACACTATTTTCTAACAGTACATTAATGAACAATAATGTCTAAACATTTTTTAGGTATAGCTATTTCTAGTTATTTCCATAGTATGGGAATAATCGAGTACTAGCATATTGAACTTCATTCACAGCAGCATCCTCAGAATTACTAGCTTCCTCTTCTTCATCATTCTTTGCTTGACGTATGATGAGATATTTTCTTTTCTCAATAGCATAATCTAAGGCCTCTTGCATATCCATACCATCTTCCTTCTGTGCTTTTTGCATGGTTGCTATGACTGCAGTCACAACAGCATCATTTTCAAAACTTCTATTATATAAAATTTACGTCTGAAAACTTGCAGTATGTTTTCATCTTTATCAACTTCCCTACGCATTGAAGGCCATACATTCCCTAAAGGAAGATCCTCCTCAGTGTTGACAGTTTCATCATCATCATGATCACTTTCAGCTTCTATCTCATCATCTGACTCAGACTCTTCACTACTCTCCTCATGCATCTCTTCTTCATGTCGCTTAACATTACTTTTAAACTTGGAAGAGTATTCACAATGATCACATTTATACTGATTCATGATTAGCGGTTTACTTATAATTGTCGACTACCACTAAAACACATGAGTCCTAGAGCATAAACTCGTTTGAATTTATAGACTGGTTCCTCCATTCAATATGATGTGGGAAAGGAATTCCACACTTGCGCAGGAAGGATGTCTCCAATCAGACCATACCTAATCCATTGTTAATCTGATCCTCACTAATCATACCTAATCCTTACTGATCCTTACTGATCCTTAGCTAATCTTTACTGATCCTTATCTCATCCTTACTGATCCTTAGCTAATCCTTACTGATCCTTAGCTAATCCTTACAGATCCTGGGCTGATCATTACTGATCCTCACTAATCATTATTGATCCTTAACTAATCATTACCTGATCCTAACCTAATCCTTACTGATCCTCACTAATCATTACCTGATCCTTACTAATCCTCACTGATCCTTACTGATCATTACTGATCCTTGCTGATCCTTAGCTGATCCTTACTGATCCTCACTAATCCTTACTGATCCTTACTGATCCTTAGCTAATCCTTACTGATCCTTAGCTGATCCTTACTGATCCTTAGCTAATCCTTACTGATCCTTACTGATCCTTAGCTAATCCTTACTGATCCTTAGCTGATCCTTACTGATCCTTGCTGATCCTTAGCTGATCCTTACTGATCCTCACTAATCCTTTCTGATCCTCATTAATCCTTGCTGATCCTTAGCTAATCTTTACAGATCCTTACTGATCCTTAACTAATCCTTACTGATCCTTACTGATCCTTGACTAATCCTTACTGATCCTTGCTGATCCTTAGCTGATCCTTACTGATCCTCACTAATCCTTACTGATCCTTAGCTGATCATTGCTGATCCTAACCTAATCCTTGCTGATCCTTAGCTGATCCTTACTGATCCTTGCTGATCCTTAGCTGATCCTTACTGATCCTCACTAATCCTTACTGATCCTTACTGATCCTTAGCTAATCCTTACTGATCCTTAGCTGATCCTTACTGATCCTTAGCTGATCCTTACTGATCCTTGCTGATCCTTAGCTGATCCTTACTGATCATCACTAATCCTTACTGATCCTCATTAATCCTTGCTGATCCTCAGCTAATCCTTACAGATCCTTACTGATCCTTAACTAATCCTTACTGATCCTTAACTAATCCTTACTGATCCTTGCTGATCCTTAGCTGATCCTTACTGATCCTCACTAATCCTTACTGATCCTTAGCTGATCATTGCTGATCCTAACCTAATCCTTGCTGATCCTTGCTGATCCTTAGCTGATCCTTACTGATCCTCACTAATCCTTACTGATCCTTAGCTGATCATTACTGATCCTAACCTAATCCTTGCTGATCCTTGCTGATCCTTAGCTGATCATTACTAATCCTTGCTGATCATTACTGATCCTTACTGATCCTTAGCTGATCATTACTGATCCTTACTGATCCTTAGCTAATCCTTACAGATCCTGGGCTGATCATTACTGATCCTCACTAATCATTACTGATCCTTAATCTAATCATTACTGATCCTAACCTAATCCTTACTGATCCTCACTGATCCTTACTGATCCTTATCTGATCCTTACTGATCCTTACTGATGATCCTTACTGATCATTACTGATCCTATTTGATCCTTATGAAGTGTTAATGTTCTATCCTCTCTGATTCTAATCACAATTACACTTCCTTGGCTCAAATAGTTAGAAAGGATCAGTAATGATCAGCAAGGATCAGTAATGATCAGTAAGGATCAGTAATGATCAGTAAGGGTTAGCTAATGATTAGTGAGGATCAGTAAGGATCAGTAATGATCAACAAGGATTATTCAGGATCATTAAGGATTAGCTAAGGATCAGGTAATTATTAGTTAAGGATCAGTAAGGATCAGCCAGGATCAGTAATGATCAGCAAGGATTAGCGAAGGATCAGTAAGGATTAGTGAGGATCAGTAAGGATTAGTTAAGGATCAGCAAGGATCAGTAAGGATTAGCTAAGGATCTGTAAGGATTAGCTAAGGATCAGTAAGGATCAGCTAAGGATCAGTAATGATCAGCTAAGGATCAGTAAGGATCAGTAAGGATCAGCAAGGATCAGTAATCAGATCAGCTAAAGGATCAGCAAGGATTAGGTTAGGATCAGTAATGATCAGCTAAGGATCAGTAAGGATTAGTGAGGATCAGTAAGGATCAGCTAAGGATCAGCAAGGATCAGCAAGGATTAGGTTAGGATCAGCAATGATCAGCTAAGGATCAGTAAGGATTAGCTAAGGATCAGTAAGGATCAGTAAGGATTAGCTAAGGATCAGTAAGGATCAGCTAAGGATCAGTAAGGATCAGTAAGGATTAGTTAAGGATCAGTAAGGATCTGTAAGGATTAGCTAAGGATCAGCAAGGATTAATGAGGATCAGTAAGGATTAGTGAGGATCAGTAAGGATCAGCTAAGGATCAGCAAGGATCAGTAAGGATCAGCTAAGGATCAGTAAGGATCAGCTAAGGATCAGTAAGGATTAGCTAAGGATCAGTAAGGATCAGTAAGGATTAGTGAGGATCAGTAAGGATCAGCTAAGGATCAGCAAGGATCAGTAAGGATCAGCTAAGGATCAGCAAGGATCAGCAAGGATTAGGTTAGGATCAGCAATGATCAGCTAAGGATCAGTAAGGATTAGTGAGGATCAGTAAGGATCAGCTAAGGATCAGCAAGGATCAGTAAGGATTAGCTAAGGATCAGTAAGGATCAGTAAGGATTAGTTAAGGATCAGTAAGGATCAGTAAGGATCAGTAATGATCAGCAAGGATTAGTAATGATCAGTAAGGATTAGTGAGGATCAGTAAGGATCAGCTAAGGATCAGCAAGGATCAGTAAGGATCAGCTAAGGATCAGTAAGGATTAGCTAAGGATCAGTAAGGATCAGTAAGGATTAGCTAAGGATCAGTAAGGATCAGCTAAGGATCAGTAAGGATTAGCTAAGGATCAGTAAGGATCAGTAAGGATTAGTGAGGATCAGTAAGGATCAGCTAAGGATCAGCAAGGATCAGCAAGGATTAGGTTAGGATCAGCAATGATCAGCTAAGGATCAGTAAGGATTAGTGATGATCAGTAAGGATCAGCTAAGGATCAGCAAGGATCAGTAAGGATTAGTTAAGGATCAGTAAGGATCAGTAAGGATTAGTTAAGGATCAGTAAGGATCTGTAAGGATTAGCTAAGGATCAGCAAGGATTAATGAGGATCAGTAAGGATTAGTGAGGATCAGTAAGGATCAGCTAAGGATCAGCAAGGATCAGTAAGGATCAGCTAAGGATCAGCAAGGATCAGCAAGGATTAGGTTAGGATCAGCAATGATCAGCTAAGGATCAGTAAGGATTAGTGAGGATCAGTAAGGATCAGCTAAGGATCAGCAAGGATCAGTAAGGATTAGTTAAGGATCAGTAAGGATCAGTAAGGATTAGTTAAGGATCAGTAAGGATCTGTAAGGATTAGCTAAGGATCAGCAAGGATTAATGAGGATCAGTAAGGATTAGTGAGGATCAGTAAGGATCAGCTAAGGATCAGCAAGGATCAGTAAGGATCAGCTAAGGATCAGTAAGGATTAGCTAAGGATCAGTAAGGATCAGTAAGGATTAGCTAAGGATCAGTAAGGATCAGCTAAGGATCAGTAAGGATTAGCTAAGGATCAGTAAGGATCAGTAAGGATTAGTGAGGATCAGTAAGGATCAGCTAAGGATCAGCAAGGATCAGTAATGATCAGTAAGGATCAGTGAGGATTAGTAAGGATCAGGTAATGATTAGTGAGGATCAGTAAGGATTAGGTTAGGATCAGGTAATGATTAGTTAAGGATCAGTAATGATTAGTGAGGATCAGTAATGATCAGCCCAGGATCTGTAAGGATTAGCTAAGGATCAGTAAGGATTAGCTAAGGATCAGTAAGGATGAGATAAGGATCAGTAAAGATTAGCTAAGGATCAGTAAGGATCAGTAAGGATTAGGTATGATTAGTGAGGATCAGATTAACAATGGATTAGGTATGGTCTGATTGGAGACATCCTTCCTGCGCAAGTGTGGAATTCCTTTCCCACATCATATTGAATGGAGGAACCAGTCTATAAATTCAAACGAGTTTATGCTCTAGGACTCATGTGTTTTAGTGGTAGTCGACAATTATAAGTAAACCGCTAATCATGAATCAGTATAAATGTGATCATTGTGAATACTCTTCCAAGTTTAAAAGTAATGTTAAGCGACATGAAGAAGAGATGCATGAGGAGAGTAGTGAAGAGTCTGAGTCAGATGATGAGATAGAAGCTGAAAGTGATCATGATGATGATGAAACTGTCAACACTGAGGAGGATCTTCCTTTAGGGAATGTATGGCCTTCAATGCGTAGGGAAGTTGATAAAGATGAAAACATACTGCAAGTTTTCAGACGTAAATTTTATATAATAGAAGTTTTGAAAATGATGCTGTTGTGACTGCAGTCATAGCAACCATGCAAAAAGCACAGAAGGAAGATGGTATGGATATGCAAGAGGCCTTAGATTATGCTATTGAGAAAAGAAAATATCTCATCATACGTCAAGCAAAGAATGATGAAGAAGAGGAAGCTAGTAATTCTGAGGATGCTGCTGTGAATGAAGTTCAATATGCTAGTACTCGATTATTCCCATACTATGGAAATAACTAGAAATAGCTATACCTAAAAAATGTTTAGACATTATTGTTCATTAATGTACTGTTAGAAAATAGTGTCGTTTTCATGCGTTGTCATTCTTTGAAAATAAGGTTGTAAATCAACGGCTATTGTCCATATACGGACAATGAATTGCATAAGCTTAGATAATACTCATAAACCATGGATTAAACCAAAAGCTATTAGAGATATTGCTATTGCGCATGCGCTATTTAATAAATGTTTATATGACATACATCATTTAAATCTCTATTACTTCTTTGTTCTACATGCTAGGTCCCAGGCCTCTAGCTCTTACCGTTATTGATATAACTACTGCGCATGCGCAGTTGATGGTTGTACATATATATATATATTGTGGATATATATATTTTGAATCTCCATTATGGACTTGTTCTATGTACTAATTGTTAATCTGTTGGTATATTCTCTTATAGTTTTTGAATAGATATAAACATCTTGTAAATCATCGACTTAATTTTCATTAATTGAATTTAGCATTATTTCTATATAATTAAATGTAGTAATTTAAGACAACTTATCAATATAACATAAAACATTCTGAGTCAATTAGTAGTTTTTCACCCCAATCTCCTAATGCTTTATCATTGATTTCTTCTTTTATTTCTTCTATGAATGATGTTGCTACAGTCCTATCATGATATTTCATTAAACCATCAGCAAGTTCTTCAATAAAAATCATTAACATAGCCATTCTTCCCCAATTTCCTTCTTTATCCATAATTGAAAAAAGTTCACAAACTAGGCCTTTAGCTTCTAGCTTGGATAAGACTTGATGTTGTTCTACTCGGGACTTTATTGAGTTTTTAGAGCTAGCTCTTGCATATGTTAGAAGATCTCGCATCCAATAATAGTATGAACTGTTGATGGGGGTTGATTGTCTCTCGAAAGATATAACTCCTAAATTGCGACATTCATAGTTCCTCTCCAAAGAATATGCAACTAGATTCTTTCTAGTTAATTCCGCTCCTTCTTCACAGCGTTGAATATGAGGTAAGCTAGTGAAATCATCTTCGCATCTATTGAGTGGTATGACCAGACTGTTGCTTCTTCTCGATTTATATAGCTATACTATGGAGATTCTCTGTTAAATCAGGTGTGACGTTTGAATTATTAATCAATCAGATTGTAGGATTTCTCGTTTCTAGAATCTTGTGGAACATTCTGGAATCTTGCGGAACTTTCTGGAAACTTCTAGAAAGTTCCAACAGAACAGATTGTAGGATTATTATGTTATTTTATTTCATAAACGATTCGAACGTCGCGTTCGGAATTATTATTACGCCAATCAGATTGTAGGATTCTTCAGATTTCTGGAAAGTTCTGGAAAGTTCTAGCTAATCAGATAGTGTAGGATTCTTAGAGATGTTCTGGAACATTCTGGAAACTTCTAGATCTGTTAAATCGGAAACGAGGCTAGCGGTTTCATGACAAGGATGACGAACTCTTGAGGTTGTGAAACTCGTCGCACTATAGCGCGACAACTGATGACGTCAAGACGATAGTAGGAGCTGCGTGCGCTAGGACCTGGGACTCTTGAAAACGAGGTTGGAGAAACCGGACTGAAAACCGTCGCGCTATATTTTGCGCGACCTGATGACGTCACTGATGACGTCACTGTCATTGCAGGACCTAAGCACCTAAAACATCATGTGACCCATACTTACCGTTACTTAGACTAGAGTTAACATAATTTGCAATCCACACCTAATGTCGGTCAGGCATTAATGGTCCAAGGAACAGGATTGGACAACTATTCTAAAGAACAACTGAGCACAGGCACCTAAGAACCAGCTGCACATTAAGGTCAAGGCATCTCTTTCCAATTCTTAGCACCAAAAAGACTAAGTCATCCATATATAGCTACTATCATTGACACAAAGCTCATTGTCACTTATTTCCTTGCATACAAAGATTAATCTCCGGAAAAAATGGTATCTTCACGGTCACTAACACTGTCTTATATCTGGCATGAATAAAACATCAAAAGACTGTGCCAGTCTGTAATTCACAGAGACCAACGTTCTTCTCCACTTAAAGCACTGTAAACGCTATAGCTTTTCCATGTTCAACACAAAGCTATTTGTGCAAACAGTCACTGAGACTAAGTTAAGACTAAGCAGTCTTAAAGCTTCAAACCGTTTATGCCATACCTGGGTGACAAAACACTTCCCCAAACCAAACTTGCATACAGAGAAACTATACTCATTTCCCGTGCATACTATGACCAGCTCATTAAAGTCAGCTTTCAAAAGTGGAGCTTTCCTCTACATTAATCAAGGCAATATAAGATATCACTTCCCTTAAACAGTTTTCCCTCAAACTTTTCTAGTGATCAAGTCCTCTAATCAAACTGACAAATCTAATCTATTCTTTAGAATGACCCCGTTTATAAACAAGCGTTGCAAGGCAAAAGTCCAAAGTTACCCACAGAGCGCAAAAGCCCGTGCAGAGGCACGGAGGAATAGATAAAGATTACTTAGGATTAGTAGGATAAAATCATGAATATGTATAGTTTGTTTTGAAGAATTCCTTTCAACAATGCGCAGAATTCGTTTGTGTGTCTCCCATTAATTTAATTAGTTTGAGACTTCCGTTTCCATGTTTTCATACTTAAAAGCCCTTTGTGACAAATTTTGTGCTTACAACAGAGATATTTGATAGAATTCATGAATTTCAATGTAGTAACAACTGTTTGTCCCTGGCATAGCAATAGACGCAGAATACTTGAAGATTTTAGGTCTGTTGTCATTAAATTATAGTGAAAAGCAAGAATTATACAGCATATATTCTCCGTTTCAAAGCGTATCAAATCTCTTTCTAAAAGGCTGTTTTACGAATTTTAGAAGGGCATGGTCCCAAAAATTTTTGACCACCTCTTTTTTTATTCTTCCCCCCAAAAAAGTCAAGATATTTTTAGACTTCATTTTTAGATTTCAGCATTTATGCCAATGTGCTGAAGTTGATAAAGATGAAAACATACCGCAAGTTGTCAGATGCAACTTTTTATATAATACTGTAGAAGTTTTAAAAATGATGCTGTCTTGACTCCAGTCATAGCAACCATGCAAAGAGCACAGAAAGAAGATTTTATGGATATGAGAGAGACCCTAGATTATGATATCTAGAAAATAAAATATCTCATTACACGTCAAGTAAAGAATAATGAAGAAGAGGAAGCTACTAATTCTAAGGATTCTGCTGTAAATAAATTTGAGCATAATAGTACTCCAGCATCTCTGTATAGCAGAAAATAGCTATGCTTATAAAATGTTTAGAAGTTAATGTTCATGGATGTACTGTTACAGATGACCTCATGTCTGTGTTTTCATTCTTTGCAAATAAGCATTCCTTAAGTATTGCTAAATTGCTTGGTAGACAAATGATATGAGGATATCATAGGCCAAGTATCAAGCCTCAAGGATAAGTTATTCAATTAAAAAAGTTTTTCAATTAAAATTATCAATGGGCCAATTCTTTCCAAGTTTCCTTCTTGTTGCTCAAAGCTTTCAGCGATTAGTGTTTTTATTGCCGAATAAGGCTTTCCAGAATATCATTCTACTAGAGATTTTATTCCATGGACAGTGTTAACTATTGCATATGTCAAAAAATCTTGCAGCAAAGATTAACATGATTTGTTAATTGGTATTGACCGTATTATTAGTCTAGCTTGAATTTTCTCTATACATAAATTGAAATTAAATGTTTTCCAGCCAATGTTCTCCCATTGTTTCTTTACAGCCTTGTTTATTTATTAAGCTCGTGAAATCAAAATCTTGAGCAGCAACTTTGAATTATAGTTATGTTATCCATCTCATTTAAATATTTTAAATTTGACATTTAAAATATAGCATCATCACTTAATAGCCAATCATATTGTTAGTTTATGTCTGGTGGCCAAATGCGAATTTCAAGGATGAGTTTGACATCGAGTACATATATGTTTTCATTGTATTTTCTGTTTATATGGTCATAGAAGACTCCAAAAAGCGAAACTTGCTTCTCCAAAGTGTTGGGCCAATTTTTTTATGACCTGCCGAAGATGCGTCATGTCCAAGGTAAAAAATTCATCGAAAAAGTTTTATAAATTGTCAAAACATGGTATTGTTTGCTCATTTGAAAGGAAATAGACTCTAGATTCCAAAAATAGCATCAATGTTAGTCCCCGCATAAATATATCCAAATATATTGCTCGAGACATTAGACTTTTATAAACAAAAATCAAAAAGTAAACATTAAATTAAAAATGCTCTTTGAAAAATTACCCTTAGTTAGTAAGCATAGCTTGTATGTTAGTAATGTAGCTAGTTAACTTTGGAAGATAGTAAGTTAGTTAGTAAGTCAGTTATTCAAATAGTTAGTTAGTTAGTTAAATTTAGTTTGTTTGTTAGTTTGTTAGGTAATTAGTTAGTTGGTTTGTTAGTTAGTTTAATAGTTAGTTTGTTTTATTAGTTAGTCTAATTGCTAGTTAGTTACGTAGTTACATAGTTGTGTGGTTAGTTTTTTAGCTAGTTAGTCAGTAGGTTATTTAGTTAGTTAGTTAGTTACTTAAGTAGCATAGCTTGTAAGTTAGTCAGTTTGTTAATCAGCTGCTCTAGAACATTTTAAGTTCGTTAGGAAGTTACTTAGTTAGCATAGCTTGTAAATTAGCCAGCTAATTCGTTAGCTACTTTAGAAGATCGTAAGTTAGTTAGTAAGTTACTTTATAAGTTAACTATTTAGTTAGGTTACTAACTAGATAGTTTTTAGTTAGCTAGTTAGTTAATTAGTTAGTTAGTTAGTTAGTTAGTTAGTTAGTTAG
Source organism: Chrysaora quinquecirrha (assembly GCA_014526335.1). Taxonomy (NCBI): domain Eukaryota; kingdom Metazoa; phylum Cnidaria; class Scyphozoa; order Semaeostomeae; family Pelagiidae; genus Chrysaora; species Chrysaora quinquecirrha. The sequence goes on from JACTAT010000259.1 coordinate 451,391, forward strand.
TTAGTGAGTTAGTTAGTTAATTAGATATATAGTTAGTTATTTTGTATGTTAGTTAGTTAGTTTGTTTGTTAGATAGCTATTTTAGAATATTGTAAGTCAGTTACTCAGTTAGTTCATTACCTACTGTAGAAGATAGTAAGGTTGGTTAGTAAGTTAATTTGTTAGTTAGCTAGTTAGTGAGGTAAATAGCTAGATAGTTGTTAGTTATTTCGTTAGTTAATTAGTAAATTAGTTAGTTAGTTAGTTAGTTAGGTAACTAGCTAGATGGTTGTTAGTTAGGTAGTTACTTAGTTAGTTAGTTAGTTAGTTAGTTAGTTAGTTAGTTAGTTAGTTAGTTAGTTATTTATTTAATAAGTTAGTTAGTTGGCTAGTTACTTATTTAGTTAGTTAGTAAGTTTGTTTGTTTGTTACTTAGCTAATTTAGAATATTGTACGTCAGTTAGTTTGTTAGCTCCTTTAGAAGAAAGTAAGGTGATTAGTAGGTTACTTTGTTAGTTAGCTAGTTAGTTAGGTAACTAGCTAGATAGTTTTTAGTTAGTTAGTTAGTTAGTTAGTTAGTTAATTAGTTAGGTGGTTATTTAGTTAGTTAGTTATTTAGTTAGTTAGTTAGCTAGTTATTTAGTCAGTTAGGCAGTTAGTAAGTTGGTTAGTGAGTTAATTTGTCAGTTAGATTGTTAGTTAATTAGTTAGTTAGTTAGTTAGATAGTTATTTAGTTAGTTAGTTAGTTAGTTAGTTAGTAAGTTAGTAAGTTCGTTATTCAGTTAGTTATTTAGTTAGATAATTAGTTAGTTAGTTAGTTAGTTAGTTAGTTAGTTAGTTAGTTAGTTAGTTAGTTAGTTAGTTAGTTAGTTAGTTAGTTAGTTAGCTAGTTAGTTATTTAGTTAGTCAGTTACTTAAGTAGCATAGCTTGGTAGTTAGTCAGTTTGTTAGTTAGCAATTTTTGAATATTGTAAGTCAGTTAGTCAGTTAGTTTGTTATTCACTTCAGAAGATAGTAAGTTAGTTAGTAAGTTACTTTGTTAGTTAGCTAGTTAGTTAGGTAACGAGCTAGATTGTTGTTAGTTAGTTTGTTAGTTAGTTAGTAAGTTAGTTAGTTAGTTAGCTAGTTAGTTAGTTAGTTAGTTAATAAGTTTGTTTGCCACATTGTTAGTTAGTTAGTTGGCGAGTTAGTTAGTTAGTTACTCAGTTAGCTATAACTTGTTAGGTAATTAGTTTGTCAATTTTTAAGTTAATAAGATTTGTTTTGTTAGTTAGTTAGCTAGCTAGTAAGTCTCTTAGCTACAAAGCTAGTTAGTTAGTTACTTGGTTTGTTAGTTAGCTAGTTAGTAAGTTGGTTAGTTAGTTAGTTAGTTAATTAGTTAGTTGGTTGGTTAGTTAATTAACTAACTAACTACAATGTCTGCCAGCATTACTTGGAATGCCCATCATAATTTCAGGCTTAACTAAGTAACTTACAAGCTACGCTAACTAGTTAACTAGATTACTAACTAACTAACTATTTTATTAACTTTCTAACTAAGTTACTAAGTATTTATCTAACTAACCAACTACTAACTAACTGACTAACAAACTTAGTATCTTCCAAAGTAGCTAACTAACTAACTGACTAACGTCCAAACTATGCTGAGTAACTAACTTACTTACTAACTTACTATCTTCCAAGGTAGCTAACTGACTAACTGACTAACTAACTAGCTAACTTAATAACTAACTTAATAACTAGCTTAATATCTCCCAAATTAGCTTGCTATCTAACTGAGTAACGTGCAAGCTATGCTAACTAACAAACTGTCTAACTGACAAACTAGTTACCTAACTAACTAACTACCCAACTTAATATCTGCGAAAGTAGCTAACTAATTACCTAACTAACTTACGAGTTATGCTAGCTAACTAACTAACTGACTAACTAACTAAGTAACTAACTAACTATCTAACTAAATAACAAACTAACTAGTTATCTAACTAACTCACTAACTAACTAAATAACTTACTTCCAAAGTAGCTAACTAACTAACTTACTAACGTACACGCTGTGCTAACTAACTAACCAACGATAATTTTTCAAAGAACATTTCTCTTAGCTTTTCTCTTCTGATTATTTTTTTAATCAGATACCTTGATCAATATCTTTTGATTCCTATATATACAGAAACTAACCTTTATACTATATCCGGAAACTGGAGTCAATTTCCATTCAAATGAGACCAAACAATGTTTTGACAAATTTATTAAAAATTTTCAATGAATTTTTACCTTGGACATGAAGCATATTTAGCAAGTCATAAAAAAATTTGCCCAGCACTTGGAAGCAGCAAGTTTGGCTTTTTCGAATCTTCTATGACCATATAAACAGAAAATAAAATAAAAACCCATATATACTCGTTGGCAAGGTCATCTCAACTGGCCAAAGGTCTAATATTAAACTTAAAATAATGGTTTGTGCATGTGGTCACGTGGCATTTATTTAGACATGCAACATTTGTAGTCACATTGCATTTATGATTTTTTAGTATATGTAATTGCTAGAAAAACAATCAGGCTATAGCAATAGGTGATGCTATCAATGATTGTAAACAAGGTTATGACGTAGTTCAACATTTAATACCTTTGAAAACAGTCATGTATAGTGCTAGCTGATGAAATCACTGATGATGTCACTGGAGTCAGACACCTGCCAACTAGGATCCCTGATATACATTCTACTAATGGAACCCTAATTGAAAGCATTTGCAACATAATGTAATGATTTACCCAGTATGAACTTTTCGTTTAACAAGCTTTAACAAAAGTTTTAACAGAGAATGATGTATCTTCGAACATCTTTGCATTTAAAGACCTCACTTTGTCAACTAGTACTGTAATGTTAAAGGATAGTGTTCCACATCTGAATTATTCTATTATTTTAGTATTTTTTTATCTTATGATGAAAATGAGGATATTTCAGAAGAAACTGTTAGTCCAACACAAAATAGTGATGAAAGTCTCGTAACTTCAAGCTTAAACTGCTACACATTATCAATCCAACTTTAAAAGAAGGACATAATAATTCAATTCTGATTGCAATGCAAGAGAAAAAGGTATACCTTCTGTTTTCAGAAAAGCTGGTAATTGAACTAGAAAGAAAAGTTATAGGTAAATCTTCAATAACATCAACCAGGGTTGTGGTTTCAAATCGGTTTAAAAAAGAAAGTTTGGTCTTGAGAAAGGTTGAAAACTTGAACTTCAAGATTGGTGTTAGCTGCCCAACGTTATCAACAAAGTTTATATCAAGATTTATGTTAGCTGCCCAAGATTATCTACAATATTTATATCAAAAGCAGGATGAAGCTATGTTGTGAGGAAAATTTTCAATGCATGGTCCAAGAACAGCTGAATTAACTGACAATCTTATTGCATGTGTTCGAGGTGGTATCAAACAGCAAGCTTGTTAGGTGTCAAGGGGTTTGTAGAAATTCGTTGAAGTGTGGTAATCACTGTTTAGATTACTTTTGGGTTTATTTGCAAAAAATATCCTACTAATATACTAATATCTAATACTAATAGTCATACTAATATACTAATACTGATACACTAATATACTGATATCTCATTGGGTATGTTGTCTTAGAACTGATCCTCGAGGTGGTATCAGACAGCAAGCTTGTTAGGTGTTAATTTCAAGCAGAGACAATAGAAGTACAGACAGGTGAGACAATCGGTCATTCAGAAATATAAATATAGACAAGAGAAGAAAAGTGTGAATGATAGGCCTATCTACGTCTTCAGCATATAAGACCCCATCATCATTTGATATAGATGTTAAGACATATAACAGATGGATAGAAGAAGTACAAGCAAGGGTAGAATAAAACAAGAGGAAATCAAGGGTTAGCAATAGCTTTAACCCTACCAGAGAAAGATAATAATAATATCGGAGATAAAATATTCAGAGATGTGAAGCTTAAAGACTTGAAGGGTGTTAAGAAATCGATACAGTTTATGGACAAACTTTTTACAAAGATGAGCTGGCTGAAGATTACAAAGCATTTACTGATTTTGATGGATTCAAAAGAGATTCTGCAATTTCAATGAATCAGGATGTTATGGAGTTTGTAAATAATAAAATAATAAAACTGCCCACTCTACGATGACACTTCCAGAGTCAGTACAAGTATTTTATCTGCTGGAAGGTGCTTGCTTGGAACAAAAAGACAGGCATTGCTGAAGGGAGTAGATTATGAAAAGACAGACACATTATTTAAACAAATTGGTAGTGCTTTGAAGAAGTTTTTGGGACGCAGTCTCTGGCAAGTGAGGGCAGCTGAGCTGAAGAGGCTCATGAGGATACCTCCAAATTTACAATGAGTCAGTACCAGAGACGAAGCTCTAGAGGATTTAAGAGTTATGAGAGGGGAGAAAACGTTAGTGCTGGAAGAGGACAAAATTTTAGACTTGATAAAGGTGGTGGTGAGTGAATTAAGAGAACTTCAACTTGCGATCTGAAATATCTTATGTCTAAGTGATTTTACAGAACCAGAGAACTCGTGGTAATCAAATAGCAAGAGATAAGTGAATTTGAATTTTCTGTTTAGTTTATGCTATTTGTTTTGTTGGTTCGTGTCTTTCTCTCGCCTTGTTTTGATAAGATGATATACGAGGAAGAAAAATCAATCCTCTTGGCCCTGATGGATACCCTCCCCAGTGCAGTGACATCCCTTTGCTACTAAGCAAGGATTCTATGAAAAAAGCTCAATTGAAATTAAATCTTGAGAATGATCGTGCAAATATGTTTGGTAAGAAGTTGAACTACAATTGCCTTCTTCAGGTCACTTCTGTGTTCCGATACAGGAAGCTATCTTCAGTCCGGATGATAGTGTGCTGACTACTAGCACTGAAGAGAATAGAGCAACCAAGATTAAAACTATTAAGAAGCTAGGAAAACGATTCGCCTATCCTTCTTCCCATAGAATAAGGGCTCTCATCAAAGATGCTGGTGTATATGCTGAAACAACATTTGATGTTATAGAGACAGTTCTATACAATTGTGATGTTTGCAGGAGGTACAAGAAAGCTCCTCTACGACCAGTGGTTCGTCTACCAATGACAACAGAATTAAATGAGGAAGTGGCTAACGACCTCAAAGTCTGGTGTCCTGGCATTTACTTTCTTCATCTTATTGACGTAGCTACCAGGTTCAGCCTTGCTTCAGTCATTCACTACAAGTAACCAGAAAACATCTTCAGTCAGATTATGTTAATGTGGATTGCAAGCGGATTAGGATCTCCAAGAAAAGTCAAAAAAATCATTGCTGATAATGGTGCTCTATTCACCCACGAAGAATACAAGAACATGTGTGCCAACCTTAACATTGAAATCTTAAACACCACTGGTTATAGCCAATGGCACTGATATTGTATCAAAGATCTCTGAAGAAAACACTGAAACACCTTAAGATGTAGCACTTGCATGAGCAATAAATGCCAAAAACGCCCCACATGTGGCATATGGTGTCAGTCCATATCAATATGGTGTCAGTCCATATCTATTTGCCATCAGTTATGGTTGACGAGCCCCCGGCCCTAGAGGGGGCAACAATAAGTGAGCAATTTGCAACGCATTACATGCTGGAAGGCAGGCCGTTATCAAAGCTGAGATTTCAGTCAGAATTAAAAAAGCCCTGCAACATCAAATTCATGCAGTTGGAGGACAGTTCGAGACAGGTGAAAAAGTTTACTACAAGGGTGATGACCAAAAGTTGAGAGGTCCAGGAAAGGTTATTGGACAAGATGGCAAAGTGGTGTTCATAAGACATGGTAATGTGTATGTGAGAGTTCCCGGTTACCACATAACTCATGTTGGTGAAGAGTACAACAAAGTTCATAAAAACCTTCTTAGGTTAAGTTCATAAAGACCTTCAAAAGAAGCAAGACAATGCTGAGCAAGTGGCATCAGAGGCTAATTTGAATGATGAAATAGCCGTTCCAGACTCAAGAGATCGACTAGTGGAACGTGCCTCCCATAAAGAGCATATCGACACAAACAATACACAGATTTTAAACTAGGATAAATTTGATTTAGGAGGGGTTGATTATTCTGAAGAACAGAGGCAAACCATTGAGCTGTCAAATGAGAAGTTTGTTACCGAAAATCAATCAGATATTCATGTATAAACTTGAAGATTCTGATAGTCATGGCAATATTAGAGGATACTTGACAGTCAAGATGAAGGGGAAAAAACGTTTTCTTTGACAAAGAAGTTAAGAATGGAAGCGATTTGGTCAAGATCTTGAAACATAGATTGCTAATGTAGCAATAGCTTATACTCACCCAGATCATACAAGCCAAGTAAAAAGTGCCAAATTTGTTAAGTTGCAGGACTAGAAGTCATTTCATGTGTATGAAGAATTGAAGATGAAGGAAAAACACCATGAGTACCCACTAGGTTGTTACTCAGAAAGTTGTTGATGGAAAGAAAGCAATGAAGGCAAGACTTGTTGCATGTGAATTTGAACAGGCCAATGAACAAAGAGCAGATTCTCCAACAGAAAAAAGAGTCATTGCAAACTTTGTTGGCCTTAACTTCAACAAAGAAGTTGGAAGCTTGAACAATAGTCATTAAAGCGGCCTTTTTACAGGGACAAAATATTCAAAGAACAATTTTACTGAGACCACCAAAAGAAGCTCAAGTTAGTGGAAAGATCTGGAAACCAAAGAAATGTGTTTACTATCTCAATGATGCCTCAAGAAATTGGTATTTCAGTGTGCGACAAGAGGTTCTTAGTCATGGGTATGTGAAGTCATCGGCTGATTCAGGCCTTTTCTTCTGGTGTGACAACAATGATTTTGCTGGTCTCTTTTTGATGCATGTTGGTGATTTTATTTGGGCAGGTACTGAAGAATTCATCAATAAACTTAAACTAACAGACAGATTTCGATCTACATATCTCTGTAGAAAAGAAGCTGATAATTCATTTTGATATATTGGTTTAAACATTCAGCTCTGTCAAGATGGTATCAAACTACATCAACATGATTACGTCCCAACATTATCCATGATTTCAGTAGCTGAGCCTTCCAGCTCCAGAGCACGAGATGATGCAAATGAAACTGAATAATCCATGTAGCGAGAACTAACAGGACAGCTTCATTACCTAGCCAGTCAAACAAGACCAGACATATGCAATGATGTCCTTGAGATGAGCATGATTATGAAGAGTGCTTGATTTCGAGAGACTTTTGATAGATAAAAATAGCACTTAAAGTTGGGACATAGAATATTGTTGGTTTATGATATAATAGAATGTCAGTTATCACTTTATCAGAAAATGATGATAATACCATGAATCAGGATATATGCTCGCAATTAATCATTGATTTGAAATAGCAAGCAAAGAACTGCGGAGGAAGATCAGACTTTGGGAGAAAATAAAAAGTTGTTCTGGCTTTTAAACATGAAATTTTGCAGGGTTTTTGTATGCCACTGCTAAAGTTTCACTATATGCAAATAAGATAAGACAAGAGAATAAAAAGTGAAATTATCACAATGAGATCTAACGCTTGGGTAAGGAGAGGGGATCTTTTGTTGTTTCACAGATGTTGCTTTTGAAACCTTATTAATGGGGGAAGCAAAGGGAGATTTCTTATACTGATGGTAAATGAATCTGGAATATTTTCACCAATATTCTGGCATACAAAGAAATTTCAAAGGCTAGCAAGAAGTATGCTAGTAGCTGAAGTCTTGGTTTTGGCAGATGGTATAGACAAGACAATGTCAACTATGCTTAATGAATTAATCACAGGATTGATAACGTCAACATGCAATATTATGAGTGACTGGCTCACTAATCTTTGTCTGCTGCAGTCAAATCAACTGAAACAGGTGGTTGAAAAGGGCTTACCAATGGAGCTTAGTGCCACAAGAAGTGCCCTTTTTTCTTGTATTGTACATGAAATTGATTGATGTGAACCTCAAAATCAGTTAGCAACAAAAGAATGCTCCAGGTAAACACTTTTTGAGTTATCTTCCATGCTCTGAACTTTCTGTACATCGTATATATCTTTGTCAATAAACATTCATTAACAACCTTAGAGCTTTTTGTTAGTTTATTTTATGCACATATAAATTGTACCATAAATCACATCATGGGTAGAAATCTATCATAAACACTAGCTCTGTAAAGTTAGAAACTTTCATCTTAAAATTTACAGTGTTAAAACTGTCTCCCTCTTGAGTATTTTCTTACTGTACTGTAACTTACAATGACATGATTTGTAAGACTCTATGAAAAATACAAGCTCTGTAAAATGAGAATTGTGGTCATCTTATAATTTGCAGTGTTAAAATTCTTTCTTTCTCTTTATTATTTTCTTACTGTACCACAGCAAATTCAGCTGGTTTCATTTGGTTTCAGCTGGTTTCCTGAGGTTTCAGCTGCTTTAGGTTGGTTTCAGCAGGTTTCAAATGGTTTTAACTTTTATAAATTACGGAAAAAATACCTCATTTTGACCTGATCAAAAGTCACTTACCTGTCATTGTTGTCCACAAAATAATCTGCTTTCTTTATGAAAACCTCTTTTTCATAATATGACAAAATAATCTGCTTTCTTTATGAAAACCCTTTTTTGAGCAAAAATTATAACACTGCACAAAAGTTCCAGCAATTTTCATCAACGGCTTTCAGTCAACGGCCAAAAAAGGAGTAATGTTTATTGCTTGTAATCAAGACAACTCTTGAAATATTTCGCTCGAAATTTGGAAGGCCCTGCTTCAAAGTTTTCTAATATTTTCCACTTGAGGCAACAAATAAATCATTTACTCTTAAATTTAATACCCTGTTTATGACATAAATGGCTTACAAGCAATAAACATCAAAAAGTTGTCATCAATAGAGTTTTGTTAGCTTTGTAGCGGCCCAAGCAAGATAAGCTCTGCTTTTCTTGGGCTGTGTTGAGTACATTTTATTATTGTAAATTGTATTTCTACGAATAATAATGAATTGAAAAATTTAATTGAATTGAATATTGTACCAAATACTGCAGTCCCTTCAAGTACACTACAATAGCCTGGGTGCAGCCTCAAAACTTTCCTTTAAGGACAAACGTCTGCAAATCACAGTTGAGCAGCTTGTTCACTGAATCAGCAAAAATTACAATGCCATTGTCATACAAATTTTCTGTGTTGTCAAATTAGCCCTTAGGCAGATTTTAGGATGCTGTGGCATGAGGAATGGCACAAGGAAGAGTACAGTTTCTGTTATAGTTGAAAACAGTTGAAACAAAAAGTTTGGTATCAGAATTGACAAAGTTGGAAGGTACCTGAGAGGTTAGGCCTAGGAATTTTTCCCAGAATTATACACTTAGGGTACAAAAGTATTGCAACGCTTGACCTAAAATGGCGGCCAACAGTAGCCGTAGGCCCAACAACACAAAATTTACATAACAAAGCCATGATGGCTCAGATGTTTTAGCCATCTTGATTTAGGAGGAAAATGTTCACAATTTCATTGAGTTTCAATTAAAATGAAAAGTAAATGATTTATTTGTTGCTTTTGGTGGAAAATAATGAAAAACGTTGAAGCAGTGCCTTCCAAATTTTCTGGAAAATATTTCAAGGGTTGTCTTGAAAAACAGCAATGTATGAACCACTATCGTGACTTTAGCTACAAAGTTTCGTGGTTTTTCGAGACAAAATAGTTTAAACTTTTAATTGCCATTTAAGTTTTCGCTCGAAGTGTACAGTTAGAGAGGATGTTGGGGGTTGAAATGTTGATAAAGATTTTAGGTGAGCAACTTTTGAAGTTGTTGTTTTGATGCGAAAATAAATTGTGCACTTGAAGAAGTCTTCAGAAATTCTAATAGACAATTTCATTCACATATTTCAAAACTGTGGTTATCCCAAAATATTGCAAATTAATTTTGAAGCAAATCCTTGGGTTTATAGAGAAGAATATGCAAATTTACAAAAAGTACCCTTTTTGGGCCTAATCAAAAGTCACTCACCTGAAATTGTTGTCCACAAAATAATATCTGTTTTCTTTGTGAAAACTACTTTTCTCAGTAAAAATTTTAACATGGAACAAAAGTTTCAGCTATTTTGCTTTGAATAACGAAAAAACTTTGAATTAACGGTCAAAAAAGTAGTTATGTTTATTGCTTTTTATCAAGACAACTCTTGAAATATTTCGCTCAAAATCTGGAAGGCACTGCTTCAAAGATTTTTATTATTTTCCACAAGAAGCAACAAATAAATCGTTTACTTTTTATTCTTAATGAAGGTCAATGAAATCGTCAACATTTTCCCGCTTAAATCAAGTTGGGCGAAGCCCCTGAGCCATCATGGCTTTGTTATGTAAATTTTGTGTTGTTGGGCCTACGGCTACTGTTGGCCGCCATTTTAGGTCAAGCGTTGCAATACTTTTGTACCCTAAGTGTAAGCAGCAAAATACACTTACCTACAAAAATGGCAGCCAACAATAGCCATAGGCCCAAATAACAAAATTTACATAACAAAGCCATGACTGCTCAGATGTTTTAGCGAAATTGATTTGAGGAGGAAAATGTTCACAATTGCATTAACTTTCAATTATCTATTGTTATGGGACACCAAGGACATTTTTTTGCATGCTTTATGCATGAGTAGGTTATAAGCAAGTATGTTATAATTGAATTATACTGGATTTAGCTTTTTATTACATTTCATGTTGAAACTTAAAAATTCTCATTGTCACAGAATCATGTCATAAAAAATTTTCAATTTTGTTTGCCCGCACACTGTTTTTTTTCTGCCACAAACGCATTTTGTTTCATTCTCCACTATAGGCGATAATCTTTTTTACAAGAAATTTTTCTCTGAAAGTTGGTCTTGAAACAATTCAACTCAATTTTCAGCAAAACAAATGCAAATAGTGGCAAAAGGGTTCAAGATGTCAAAAATACAAATTCAAAATCAGGGGATGAGGAAAATCATTCAATTTTATCTTGTTTGCCTGCACACTTTTGATTTTCTTTCTGCAAAGAGCACAGCATTGTCTTTAATTCTCGTGCATATATGAATGGGCAAGAAACTTTGCTAGAATAATTTTTCTCTGCAAATTTGTCTTCATGCAATTCAACTCAATTTTCAGCAAAAAATGCTAATATTTAAAAATATATTCAAAATAATATTCAAAATGCTAAAATGCAAAAAATTATATTTACGCTTTATATTTTATCCATGATTGAAAAAGATTTGTGTACCTACGTAATTAAGTTATAACTGTAACTATCTAGTTTTGTTACATTCATGAAATAAAGTACTGTAACCACAACAGTTGACGGTACTCACCTCTTGCTGGCAGGTGCATGCACGTGGCATTAAAATACAATTAAGATCTACCTCAATGACTATGGTCAATGCTATCTGCATGTTGTTGTTACTTGATCATTTGAAAGCACGCAGTTCAAACCACATAAACTGACATATATAGCACAGAAGGTGGGACTGATACGATACCGTATATGTTAGTTTCCATACACCAGAGTAACCTTCCTTTTGTCTTGTCATCAAGACATCAGCAAAACGAGGCTGAATTGTCAGGGATGCGAACACTCTGAGATAGTATTGTTTGAAACCAATTAAGTCTTGGCCAATGGGGCGGCAGGTACGGTAGGTAATTCAAACTGTCATGTGCAGCAGGGCCTTTGTTAAGGGGATAAGACTAGGGAGGGGCAATAAACTTAAGGGGGGCCTCCGGGAAATTGTCCCCTGCAATTTGTCTGTTTCTCTTCATAATTTGATCATCTGATCGATGGAGAGAATTGTGTGAATTTTGTTAGTTATTTTCTAATTCATCTCATTCAAACGAAAATAACTTAATTCATTAACTAAACAACATACAAGCAAGTAGTCAGGTCACAGGTCAGTCTAGCAAGATTTGTAAAAGGTGTACAAATCGAAGATTAGCTCATCTAACTTCAAGTTTGGGGTGGGGCGGGAGGGAACCTCAACTATTAGACAGGGAAATTCTTGCTACAATCTAACAAACTGCCTAACCAGGAGTTTTTCTCCACATTCCTATACTTTGAAGGACGGAGATTCATTTTCCAAGATGGGTCCAACTTGATTTCGTCTAGATGCCACGTGAGCGATGACGTCATTTTAGGTGTTAAAATGAAATAAAATCTCAAATATATTTTGTTATATAGATAATATATCATCAAGAATGGTACCAATCGATAGATCTTCTAATACGCTTTCCAACGATATATAGATTTTTGAAATTTGTTGATGTCTTGATGACGTCACAATGACGTCATCAAAATTGCACGACCTTTCCGACTGGCGATAAAAATGCCAAAATCTTTTATCATCAGGCTGTTACCGTGCAAAACGTAAGAATTATGTAAAAACCCGACTTTTATGTGCAAACAGTCGCAAAATTTATGTTGAGATCATCATAAATCCATTGTGACGTCATCCAACTATCAATATTCATATCTACATTTCGTTCATATCTTAATTGAAAAGAAATAAAACAGTGTTTAAATTGCTTAAAAAACTAAATGTTTTCAAACTTCATGGAGCCCAGTCACTATCTTCATCGCTAGAATCACTCTCACTGGAAGAATCGCCAAAGAATATATACTCAAGATCACTTGGTATGTCATCTATATCATCTTCACTACTGGATTGCAGAATATTATCATCATTCATCTTTTTTGCTCGCTTTTGCTTCGGTTCTCTTACTTTTGCGGACTTTCTGTTGGTTAACGAAGGAGGTAGCTGATTTCCTAAATGATAAAAAGCTGTAATTAGAGTTTTTATACACCATAAAATGTTAAAACAGGAAAGTTTCTTCTAACTGCGATAGAGGTACAATATCACCTCTAAGAGCTTTTGCTTACTGTGTTTACTCGGTGCATAGATAGAAGGAGTTACACAATAATTTTCAGTGTCAAAAGGTGTAAAGAATATACCTGTGAACCATATCGGAACGACTGAACCATCATTATCGAGTTTCCATCCATACTTTATAAATTCAACTTCTTCAATCATGCGTTCCCTGCATCGTAACCAGTGGTAAACCTGGTAGTGCACTCGAAGAATAGCTTGTTTCAATGAATCTTGATCTGGAGGCAAAGACTGGGAAGATTTCGTTTTCATTGCTTGGTACAAACGCACCTTTGTATTGATCAGTGTCTCATCTTTTCGACCACTATACATCACTGTTTGGACAAATTTAATGACATCAAGTACAGCCTTCTCTTCTATATTAACGAGTTTCCCAATAGAATCCAATAGCGATAGTTTTGACTTATTTCTTTGCAATTTCTTCAATATCTTGATTTTACCGACGCCATAAAAATATGATGTCGTATCGCAGCCAGTTATAGCATGCAACTGAGGAAGCACTGTACATAATTCTGGTCCAAGTAGATTATATATCTTTCTAATGTCAACATATTTGTTTTGGTCGATCTTCATGTACCATTCACAGGTGGGCTTCTGAATGCAGAACGCGTATACAAGCAAAATAAGGACATCTGTATCTTTAGAAACAACAACGACATTTGTATCAATTCTTGAAGCATGTAGGATCAACCTAGTATCAGCCTCTTCGTGATTGCAGAAAAACATTCTTTCACAGCCATCTTTGGTTACTTTCCAAGTTTCACAATGCTGATTTATGATTACAGGTATCGGTAAGCCACCACTATTTCTGACAAACTCAGCTGTAACATCGATAAGGTCATTCTTATTGTCTATGTTATTGAAAAACGACACCCATTCGTTTCCTTGGACCATCATTTGATTGCAGCTACTGACATTTATTCTTTTACTTTCCTCCCTCTTTTCGCTCTTGTGTTATTTTTTACACTGTTCCTCCTGTACATATCGTTCACTATTTCCACACAGATTGCATTGCTATCATCAATAGGATTAACAAACCTTATAAGTGATGCACATCCTTTAAAACTGCTCTTTTTGTTCCAAAATTTTTATTGCTGCCCTTTCTTCAGAACACCGCCCCAGACCCCCTTGCGATGAAGGCTTGTTGTCACAAACACGTCGAATGTTACAAACAAAACAAAGCCGTTTGTCAGACAAATATTGACTTGTAGATCGTCTTGAAATACTACCTTTTAAGCATTCAGAATCCTCTAAGCCTTCCGATTTCTCCTCTTCCCTACTCTGCTCTTCTTCCTCTTGTACATTCCCATACCTATTAAGACACTTTTCAATTTGTGTTCTAAAGGAAGCCCTGCAATTTACATGGGCCCGACCAAATGCAACATCTTGATCTTTTATTTTTTGAAAACTTTTGTAAAATGAAAGGTCTTCTGGTCAGAAGGAATATCGAGTGTCGACCACTTCTCTGCTTGTTCCTTTACAGCAGGCCATCCGTCGGATTTAAAGGTCGTGTATTTGCACTTTTTCGTAATCAAATTTTCACAAAGTAAGCATGTATCTTGCTGCTCATTTTCAACGGAGAGAAATGGTTTCGATAATGCCATTCCGAAATAGGATACAGTATAAGACCAGCATCATCATATATACCATCTGCAATCTTTCGATTGATACAAGTGGCTTTTTCCATACAACAGTGATATATATATACAGGTTCTTGGGGCTATCGAAATATTACTATCCACCTGCAGCGCGCGTGTTCACGTTTAGAAAATTTTTATCCACGCTTGAGTATAATACACCTTCAGCTGCCTGCTGCTGAATGCATGTGCCGCGTATCTTTCAGAAGAAGGAAACACTCAAAATAATACAATAAAACGCATCTGCTTATTACCTGGTCGCAATCTCGACAGACTTGTGTTATATTATTCTTGTTTTTTGGGGCTTTGTAACTATTCAAATTTTACAATCAACCTACAACACGCGTGTTCACAATTATATTGCCAATTTCAAAGACCAGTAAGATAGAAGTAGGTCTTTATTATAATACCTCTTCAGCTGCCTGCTGCTGAATGCACGTGCCGCATAACTCTCAGGAGAAGGGAAACTCAAAATAATACAATGCAGTTGTCATTAGTTTCTTTCCTCGCGCATGCACTAATTACCTGACCAAAATCTGGACAAACTTGTGCCATATTACCATATTATTGTTTCGGGGACAATTTGTATGTATGTTTTGACTAACGTCAATCTTGCGAAAAAGAACATAAAATTCATGGCGTTTGCAATAACTTTACTTTTTACCTCACCGTATGCAAACTAAAATTTCTGCATAACATTTTTATATGACGTCACAATGGATTTATGATGATCTCAGCATAAATTTTGCGACTGTTTGCACATAAAAGTCGGGTTTTTACATAATTCTTACGTTTTGCACGGTAACAGCCTGATGACAAAAGATTTTGGCATTTTTATCGCCAGTCGGAAAGGTCCTGCAATTTTGATGACGTCATTGTGACGTCATCAAGACATTAACAAATTTCAAAAATCTATATATCGTTGGAAAGCGTATTAGAAGATCTATCGATTGGTACCATTCTTGATGATATATTATCTATATAACAAAAGATATTTGAGATTTTATTTCATTTTAACACCTAAGATGACGTCATCGCTCATGTGGCATCTAGACGAAATCAAGTTGGACCCATCTTGGAAAATGAATCTCCGTCCTTCAAAGTATAGGAATGTGGAGAAAAACTCCCGATTAGGCAGTTTGTTAGATTGTAGCAAGAATTTCCCTGTCTATATATGATAACTGATAATATGATAATAAAAATAATAATAATATGATAACTGATGATAATATCGACCTGTGAAGATCTGCACGTCTTGATAACCTTATATACCCTGGCTACTGTCAAGCACGCTTCCCATGGGAAGCGTGCAACACGAATTCCATTGCTCAACATGCTACGTTGCTATTCTATTTTACCTTCAATAAATGCATTTAGTTCTTATCAATTGACATTGTTTAGTAATTTCTGTGGATGGGATGGTTTTTTCACTTTTTCCCGCCACACTTGTCCAGTGAGATTCACGTGGGATTCACGCTGGGTTAAAGTTCAATTCAGCTGTCAATAAATAGCCTTTGTAAAATCGAATTGGAATTCATTTCTCTGTCTCAGTACATAAAATTTCCGCAATTTACCTATTGTATCTATGATAAAATAGACTACTAAAGAACAAGCTTGCTCTATTGTTCCTCCATTTCCTCAGATGTTCATTCGGCGTCTCAATTATCAAAATGCTGCGACACTGACACGGAAAAGATCAGTACGACGTCATTAGATATTTTGATTCAAAACCTGCAATGCGCATGGCCAATCGCCACCTGAATGATTCTCTCAAGACAGGCCAGTACTCGTAAGTCAGAACACGGTCTGAAGAATAGTATATCGAAGAATTAGAAGACTATATGATAATAAATACTGACACAACAAATATTGTAATATTAAGGAAAACAGGGAAAAACAACAACAAAATCAATATTGTTTGCCAATATTTCGTCCTGCCATGCAGGACTTCTTCAGGGCTAATGAGAATAGAATCTAACCGCTATTACAAATCAACTTTTAGTTTTCACACATTACTATAGCTGCCTATTCTCATATTGCTTTGTCCACAACTATCTCTCTCCTCTTGCATCCCTGTTCATCCATACCACACGTACATTTCCATCAATTATTTCTAACCTCATTATCACGTCAACTAATCATAATCAACCATACTATGTACCTACCACACAAACAAGTTTGGTTATTTTTGAATTTTCGTGCCGGTGTGATGCCAGGTACGTAGGTCGTACTTCCCAGAGATTAGGAGATAGGATAAAGCAGCATGTCCCTACTAATATTCGTCTGCATAATTTTTGGCAAAGAGAGCAACCACCCCGTGGGTCTAAACAACAACCTAGTCTTAAACATGATTAGGCCATACGACAACATCTACTTGATAACCCTGTTTGTGCGGAAAATTACAGCGAGGATTGCTTCAGAATTATTGGCAAAGCAAGATCTTTGTTTCACTGAGGGGTTCTGGAATATGTGTACATCAAAACCAAAATGCCGGTTCTATGTAGACAGAAAGAGTTCGTTTTCTCACTTGGACTCTTCAAATAATTCTATTGGTCTTCCCGCTGTATCCGACCAGCTGATTGGTGTTTAAAACACAATGCCAATTCAGCTTTTCGTTCTTTCTTATTGGTGCATTTCGAGCCGCATTTGGGTATAAATTCCGCCTTAGTCTATTGTTTCCGTTCTGTTTCTGACGTTCATACTCTGAGGAGTGTCAGACGAAAAAAGCTTTTAAGTATGCTCGAAAATGATTCCGCTATTTTTCGCGATTTTGAGGTTTTGTACAACTCAAAGACTTAAAATTCAAATGTTTAAAATTTTGACCATTTTCGTAAGATTTATGACGTCATAAAAATGTAAGACGTCTTAGTTGAAGAAAATTATTAAAATGCAAATAATTTGAACAAATTATATATCATTTGAAATTCCTTGATGAGATGAGTTCACTGATGAATGTTACATTTAGATTAGCCAGGTAATAAAAGAATTATCTGCTTATTAGTGTCTTTTCCTATGACTTCTGTCCAAAAATGGGCATTGTGTGATCATATGAAATAATTAAATGATATTAAGCTTACACCTTGTAGATTATTAAATTTTAGTAAACGTCAGGCATTTTCAACCATCAAAACAGTTTAGCTGCTAGAATCTATTTTTCAAAAACGTCCCCTCCATGTAACATTGGGTTAAAGCCCCGAAAAAATTTATTATTTTCCAGTGAATAATGAAAAAATAAATGAAATTTAGAAGATATATCCAGGCAGCTTAGTTACTGGTAGTCATTACAAAATAAAGAAGAACTATTTGACATTAACTCACCCATTAATTTATCTCTGAAATTTAGACAAAAGATTTTAATGCCTTGTGACAAAAGAGCGGTTTTTCCCACTTATCCCAGCAGCAGATACAGATGAGAAAAACACAAGGGATGACAAAATACCCCAATGGAACAAGAGAGTGGTTCAGACTTGAGAAGCGTACTATGATACATGTCAAAAAATTTGCTGTCAGAATATAGTTGCCATGACCACTATGAAATTAGCATAAAGACTAGCTGTTGCCTGTCTAAGACCGCCACCTCATGAGGACAACACGCGGGGGGGTACTTCCATTGTTTAGTATGCTAGACGTGCTGCCCAAATGGGTAACTTTTTCAGCGACAATTTCCCTACATATGGGTTGGTTTTTCGGAAAAGAGTCTCTGCACATGGGTAGTAAAAACTTTTAGACATGCATTGCTTTAAAAAGCCTGATAAATTTTTTGTATGTGGAGTCAATTTTATTGTGCGAATCGGGTAAATGCGTTTCTTTTTCAACGAAAATACCTTTTCACCGCATTTAGAACTTCCTTAGGTGTTTAAATTGGTTTCAAATATTTGAGATATTGGTACAAATGGGTATAAAATGTCGTTGCTTTTTCAATAAATGGGTACCACGACTAACAAAATTTATCGGTAGACATCGGTGGGTTTGGAAAAACTGGGCGGCACGTCTAGTCTTTTCAACAATAAAGTACCCCCCCCCCCCCCCGGGGACAACCGCCTTACATGAATTCCTCTAATAACGACTTCCACCTAAAAAGTATCGTGCTTTGAAGGGGTTATATTCGCTGTCAATCTGAATAATAATCATAATCTAAATCTTGTCTTAAATGTTGATCTTGTTCTTAATCTTCAACCTCAAATTGAAACTTAATCTCAATCTCAATCTCAATTTCAATCTCCATCTCCATTTCCATTTCCATCTTCATCTCAATCTCAATCTCAATCTCAATCTCAATCTTCATCTTCATCTTTTTCTTCATCTTCATCTTTATCTTCATCTTCTTCTTCATCTTGATTCTCATCTGCATCTTAATCTGAGTTGTAATCTTAATCTTGATGTTCATCTCAACCTGATGTGAAACTTAATTCCTAATCTTAATCTGAATCTTTCTTCAAATGGCACTGAATCCAAAACCATAAGCCAATCAAAATCTTCTTCCAAATCGAAAGCTTAAATCTTAATCCTTAAAAATTGAAATCTTAACTTCAAAGATTTTAATTTAAATCTTGTCTTAATGTTGAAGTGGAACTGAATCTAAAACTTTAATTAAATCTTAATATTTCTCCAAATATTAACCTGTAGTCTTAACCTTAAATCTTAATCTTAAGTTCAATAAATTGTACTTTAAAATTAAAATGAAAATAAAGACTCTCTTATCCTTAATTTCAACCTTGTCTCAATCTTAAAGTTGAACTTAATTAGAAACTTGACATAAATCTTAATATTTTCCCAAATTTTAACCTGCAGTCTTTAATCTTACACCGAAATGTTAAGCTGAATAAAATTGAGCATAAAAAATTGAAATGAAAATAAAGACGAAAAGTGAAATAGAAATTAAAATCGAAATAAAAATTAAGGCTAAATATGAAACTAAAATTTAAAGCAGAATTAAAATTAAATTTTTTAAAACCATAAAGAAAAAACCAAAAACATAAAAAGTGCCTAAAGCAGAATTCAGGCTCCCAGCGTGCAGGGTAGTAGGTGAGCATTCTAACGACTCGGCTATCCAGCTATGCATTACGGAGAAATAATCTCCTAGTGGGTCCAATATTCGTGGAATAAAAAAAAAAAAAACTTTTAAAAATTATGTCTAGCGAATAAAAAGTCATACCAAAATCAAACTTTATTTACCAGACGTCTCCCCGGCCTTTTACAAACATTTCCACCACGAAAATCAGAGAAATAAAAATTGTCGATAGCAAAAGAGGAGTCGACCACTCGATTCTTCATCGCAGCTCACGAGACGCACCGCTTACCGGCCGTGCTGCAATGTCTTGTTGTGATTTAGTGATAATCCTCCTATAGAGAACAATCGGGCGATGGTTAAAACTGGCATCACTGACGCACGTCAAAGAAGGATTAGCCCCAGTTATCCCAGAAGGGATGTCAGTTTGCAAAAGACGAATGGTGATGACATGCCTAACCAACGGTCGGCAGAGCAGGGAAAAAGAGAAAAAGTCGTGCCACTCCCAATTTCGGCACAACTGCTAAGACAAAATCGGTTTCCATGACTACTTCCATTTTAATATATAGAGACTAGCCTTTGGTTGTCTAAGACCAACGCCTCGCAAGACCTCTGCCCCAAGAACCTCCACCTCAAAGACCTCCGCCTTAAAAACCTCCGCCTCAATGACCTCTGCCTCCCCACTTAGCTCCTAGTTTCTAATCTTTAGTACTTGTCCTTGGAGTCCAGGATCCCTTTTCCTAGTGCCAATCCCAGTTCTTCTTCTCTGTTTTAGTGCAAGTTCCATAGTCCACAATGATGTTCCTAAGTTTCGAATTGGTCAGTGTATAGCAGTTGTCTTTCTCTATGGTCTGTTCCTTAGACTGAGATAATCGATGGTCTTCAGTTCCATTCCTTGGTCCTGTTCCTTAGATTTGTTATTGTTTATACTTGTTAGTCTCAAAATTATTCATAGTCTTCAGTCCCTTTCATTAATCCTGTTCCTTAGTCCTGAAATTACTCATGGTCTTTGGTCCCGTTCCTTTATCCTGTTCCTTAGTCCTGAAATGGTCGTCAGTTCCATTGCTTGGTCTTGTTTCTGAGTCTTGTTCTTGTTCATTTCCTGGAGTCCTGTTCCTCCTCGATTTCCTTAGCCCAGTTCCTTGGTCAAGTTTTTATGTTGCAAAGAAAATTTTACCTTTCTAGCTTTCCTTTCCTGTAAAAGGATTCCCAAAAGATCCATGATAGAAAACGTAGCAATATAATAGATTGAAGGCATTCTCCGTCTCATCGTGGAGAACTCGGGTTTCATGCAGGATCATGTTTGTTTGTCTTGTGGTAGTCAATCTTCCTCCTTCCTGTTAGATACTTATATCAAGGCAGCTTAGGCACTTCGTGATGGCATTTGGAAAGGGCTTTTTTTGCTTTTAAATGCAATTTTCAAAGACCCTTTGAAAAGGGTTTTGTTTTTTGCTTTGAATAAAATGCACTTCTGAATAAGCTTTTGAAACCTGGTAATGACATTTAGTTTCCATTGAAGGGGTTAACAGCATTTTAACAACGCGATTCAAGCTGGTTGACTGAATAGTTACGTAAACATGGATTTTGTTTGAGGAACTTGGATTGAAAAATATTAATACGAAACGAATTTTAAAATAATTGCAAGTTTTAGTAATCAAGTCTCCATGTCCTCTAAAAAGAATTTTCAATAGGAAAATCAAGGAATTACGAAAAAGTTTTTCTCGTGAGGATTATCGATCTCCTGCCTCCGACAATCTAAATGACGAAACAGGACACCTTACCAACATAGCCATTTTCACGGGATTCAGATTTCCATAATCCCTTCACGAAAACAATCGGGCATTTGTTCAAACGGGTACCAATGATGCACATCAAAGAAGGGTTAGCCCCAACTACCCCAAAGTGAAAGAAGTTCGTAAAAAAGGAAAGTGTGATGACACGCCTACCCCACTGTCTGCAGAGCAGCAAAAAGTGGGAAAGTCTTGCGACTTGCGACATGGGTGCAACTGCTAAGACAAAATCTGTATCCATGAAAATTACCATTTTGATATATACAGACTAGCCCTTGCCCGTATAAGACTGCATCGTGAGGACCCTCTCCTCGAAGTTACACCACCCACAAACAGGTGTTAAGAAATGTTTTACATCGATCCTGTTTTCCCTGTTTCCTGGTTCAGCATTTTATGTTCTCGCTAAAGGTTTTATTCCCTTGTCTGAGTTGAAAGTCCTATTCCCTAGTCCATGGTTATAGGCTGGTCCAGGGTCCTGCTAATCCCATCTGTTTATAGGTTCACACTACCATCCTTATACAAAAGCAATCTAACATGTGTGTAGAATTTCAGATTAGTGCTTCCGGTCCCCAAAAGCCGTTCTCAAGGAGAAATATAGAAGAACTTTAGCATTGAGAATTCGCATGCAATATTGCTGAGAAAATTACTCCTCTCTCAAGAGCGGAGCAACAAAACCTTTAGGGGGCAATATTGAAAGTTTGCCAAAGAAGGGCGTGGCTTTTGCAGCCACATCCATTTTTTCATTATGCCTTTTCTGATAATCAACATGAATTCAAATTTAATAAACAAGACTCTAAGTTTTTTCTTTTTCGAGATTCTAACTTCTTTCTTTTTTGTTTGCATTTTGTTGTTGATTAATTCATTTCATCGATCTTTTTACAAAGGTTTTTCATTTGAATAATCCAACTCATTCAGAACTTGGCTTATAATGTAGTATGTACTGTATAAGCTTTGAAGATAGAGACTGAAATCGATGAAGATATTCAATGATATTAGATATTCTAAATTTAATGGAATATCTATTATTGTAACCGAGCTTGTACGCATTTTTATTGAAGAACGCTGAACAAGAGAAATCCCAAATATGCAGGCCAATATCATCATTTGCCGAAAAAACCTGCTTTGTGCCGACTTTTGCAACATTGGGGTGTACAGCGCCCCCTGTACCCCCCTTTGGCGACGCTCCTGTTCTCTAGTTAATTAATTTGAATGTTGTTTAGATTAGTAATCTGTTTGAGGTACTGTAGCCATATACAACAGACCTCCTGACTGATAAGTAAAGAAAAATGTGTCTGCTCATCTGTTTATGCTGGTAAAGAAACAGCTTTCTGCCTGGATGTTAATATTCCATGTAACAGATGAAACAGAAGATTGGCAGTGACGAATGATGAAATTTGTTTTCATGGATCAGTTTTATTAGTTGAGTGTTAGGGTATATGCAGTCTTTCAATGGAAATATTACTGTTAACATATAAATGAAATGTTATGTAACGTTAGACTTACTGAATTATAAGTGTTGTATAAGGGTAGAGAACTGATTGGGGCAATAGTTTAGGGTATGCAAAACCATAGGTACTACAAGAGGATGGACCCTGCATTTGAATGTTTTGTGGACTTGTGGTGTAATTCAGCAGAGTTGCAGTGTGAGAAGCTCAGTATGGTAGGGTTCGAGCATAGCTACTGTAGTGTCGGAGCCAGGGTCGAGGCTTTAGTTAACTTACTACAAAAATCCTAGGGGGTGGCGATGAAACACAATTTCACCATCAATTGACCTTGATAATCTATTTCTGAAAAGCATACAATAACAGAAAATCTGTTTAAGAGACTTTTAATTCAGAGGCATAACTACAATTTAAAAATGTGGTTCATGCATGAGGAGATTATTTTCTTCACTGGTCATTATCTGTGATATTTACCGTATGGTTTAGTCAGGACAAATGACTAGGTGTGTTAAGTAGAGTCATATATTGTACAAATTGATAAACTGATAGGTGCAAGTCAGAATGACAGGTAGAAAACCAACAACTTTTGGCTGTGACATTGAATTTTATATCAAGAGTTGGAAAATGCACATTATTGTTGCAATCCGATCTGCTTCAAAAGTTTACAAAATTAAAAATACTGCTGTTGGAAAAAAGATTTAGAAAGGGGGAAAATCATTAGTTTATCTTTAAACAAGAAATAAATGCTCGAAAACAGAAAATTTGAAACATGGAAGGAAATTAATTGAGTTTTTGAACTGAAATATTGAACATTTAAAGAAATAGATTTTTGACAAATCTTAAACTAAACAGATGCTGAATATTTAAGTAATAAAATATGAACTTACCAATAAGGGTTGGGGATTTCTCGATGCAAAGAAAGGAAGAATTAGACAGGTACAGGCGCAAAATCTTTTGAATATTGAAAACAGATATTGTCTGTGATATTTTTCCTATGTAAAACTTCATGCTCTTTCCAAATCTGCTTGTTACCAAATGATTCCGCGGTGGGTGTGGTCAGGCGTGGTCATGTGACGCCATATCAAATTTTCCTATGTTTTGGCCCAGGAAAACGGTGGAAAACTTATTTAATCAAGAGAGAATATATCTTTAGAAGGAAATTGACGCTGCTCTCAGGCCTATGGGTATAGGGAAAGCAAGGAGAAGACAGGGGGAGACAGGGGGAGCCATGTCCCCCAGTATTATTAAAATTCCTTTATCGGATGTTGTCAAATGAGATCTCGCTTAGTTTTTGATAATTAGTCATTAAAAATTACAAACCATAACTAATGTGTACTTTTAGGAAAGATATTCAGGGTCATCACTGTCATATTCATCGCTTTCAGAGCTAAAATCTTCAAATAACTTCTCCCAAAATTCTACTTCGCTCGCATTATCATCATGAACATCAAAGTCGTTATTCGATTCTTCTCTGTCTTCACCACTCCCAGAAGTCTCTACATCTGTGATGTGCTGAGAATTTGGTCGGTTTTGTCTTGCTGTAGCTGATGGAGGCATTTGAGGACCATCATACCACCGTGGATTCAAAACACCATCTTTACAATACCATCCGCTATCACAGGGATTTATTTTCTGAACGATTCGTGTGCCAAAGTTTTTGAGGTAATAAGCTGCCATGTTTCCTCGTTTTACCGCATAAGCAATGCTGTCAGGGTCTGGTATGATGGTCTGTGTTGTTTTCAAACGAAGTCTGTCATATTGTCTAATCCCAAGACTCACCAGATCTTCGTCGGATTCTCCAATGTATATTACGTTCTGTATTAAACTAGTCACATCATGTTGGTCTTCAGCATCGCCGGTCGTCGGTTTCCTTTCCTTGCATTCTCGAAGATACACTTCTTTGATTTATGATAAAAATAGCTCGTCATATCACAGCCTGTGATAGCATGGAAGGCAGGAAGATAAATAGACGTTTCTCTTCCAACAAATGTCACAATTTTTCTAACACTGATAAATTTATCATTGTCAATCTGGATACATCAATCGAAATTCGGTTGCCTTAACCCTCTCATGCCAAGCGTCCCATTAAGTCCCAGAGGTGAAAAACTGGTCGAAAAGTCAAAGTTGCCAAAATAGGGTAAAATTCATGTCAGGGAACAAGTTTTGGGTGCTGATTTCGAAAATCTAATTCGTTTTTCAAAATTTTGACGTTAAAGGGGTAAAATCAGGGGTTAAAAGGGGAAAGGGGGCAAGGGCTTCAAAAGTCAAAGAACAATTATAATTGTATGAGAATTTGAAAATGGGGTGAATTTTAGGTGCTGATTTCGAAAATCTATTTCCTTTTTTACATTTTGACGTTTAGGGGGTCAAATCAGGGGTAAAAAGGTGAAATGGGGCAAGGGCTTCAAAACATCAAATAACTACTAGAATTGTACAAAAATTAGTAATTGGGGTCACTTTTGGAAGCTGATTTGAATATCTAACTTGTTTTTTAAACTTTTGACGTTTAGGGGGTCAAATCAAGGGTAAAAAGGGGACAGAGGGCAAGGGCTTCAAAACATCAAATAACCACTAGAATTGTAGGAAAATTAGTAATTGGGGTCAATTTCAGGAGCTGATTTCGAATATCTAACTTGCATTTTAAAATTTTGACCTGAAGGGAGCCAAATCAATGGTAAAAAGAGGACAGGGGGCAAGGGTTTAAAAACATCAAATAACCACTAGAATCGTACAATAATTAGTAACTGGTATCAATTTCGGGAGCTAATTTCGAATATCTAACTCGTTTTTTAAAATTTTGACGTTTAGGGGGTCAAATCAAGGGTAAAAAGGGGACTGGGGCGAGTGCTTCAAAACATAAAATAACCACTAGAATTGTACGAAAATTAGTAATTGGGGTCAATTTCGGAAGCTGATTTCGAATATCCAACTCTTCTTTTTTTTAAATTTTGATGTTTGCGTTGCGGGGTCAAATCGGGGGTGCATCGGTAAATAGGGGCAATAGTTTCAAACATCCAATAACCCTAAAAATTGTACGAAAATTTGGGGTTTGGGTGGATGAAGGCATCTAATTAACATCTTCGGGAACATTAACAATGTAGAGCAATCTCAGAACTGTGAATCTTTGACATTGATGGGCTATTTAGGTAAATTTTTTTTATCAGGTAATGAAGAAGTAATAAAAATTTCAACCTTATTTATGAAAAGTATTTTACAAACCTTTACAAACCTTTTACAGTATATTGACATCATGACTTACATAAGGTATAAAGCTATAGCTATAACAGAAATCGTATGAATCGTATGAATCGAATGAATTGCGGGGATGAATTGCGAAAAGGACTGGGACTATTCTCAAGATATGGCGGGAAATTAAAATTACCATGACGACAATAAGGGAAGTGCTGCAGCTACTTTCAAAGCCGTGTCGTGAAATGTCAGATGCTTAACATTTTTAGCAATGGATTTTGAGTTTGACAGTGACATTTCCGACAACGAAAGTATAAGTGACATCTCCTCTGTATCCGAGTTGTCATTTGAAGTCAATGAAGAGATCTTTTCTGGCGATGAAAATGAATTGTACGACCCTAAAGGCATCGATAGTGATGACGACCAAGCTGCCTGCTGTCACTGGTCAACAGTCCCAGAACCAAATTCACAAAACGCCATCGATCCTTTGGAACATCTACCTACCTGAGTATGGTAAGCCAGCTGTTGTTTTTCAACCTGACACAAGTCCTCATGAAGTCATTGAAAACATCATGGATGATGAATTTATTATCATTTGCATTGAGAGCACGAATAAGCATGGTTCTACCGATCCCGCATTTGTTGAAAAAGTTGAAGAAATCTCCACAGATGAGGCAGGCATCAATTTCATGAGAGGCTTCTTGGCAATTAAATGGCATTTACGGCTTCTTGTTTATCGGCAATACAGATGGGCTTGGAGCGAAGATCCTCTGAAATCCCAACCAGAAATAAAAAAGACCATGAGTCGTGAAGTTTTCAGGCTGATGCTCAAGCACTTTCGAGTTGTCAAAGTTTCAACACTGCACTGCCCCGAAAAGACCATCCTTCCTACCACCCACTGCAGAATATCAATGCTGGTGTTGAATTTTGAAGAGAGAAGTCCTTGTCGAAATGGTCACTTGGCTGGAAAATGTGTAAAGACGAAGGAAGAGCTACAAGCAAAAGTTAAAGAAACCCTTACAAGATCAGAAATCCCGACAAACCAGTAAGAATGGGCTGGACAATTTGCAAAGTTAGTGACAATAGGGACACATGAAGGAAATTTTGTTGCAAACCATGTTGTCAAGGTTGGTAAAAAATCATACAAGTATCCTGAAAATGGCAAGAATTATGACATTGTGGAACAGCTGATTTCGGAATTTAAAGATAGTGGTCGTTTGTTTGTCATGGACAGTGGTTTTCCTACAACTAAACTGATGGAAGATGCGAAAAGCAAGTGGAACACAAGATTGATCGCTACACAGAGAGGTAACACAGCCCATCTTCCAAGTAGTCATAAGGACAATCTGCATTCAGCAAGAGCATTCTTTCGAGGGTTTTCTAAGTCTCTGCATAAGAACTACCTAAATCTTACCTACTGGAATGACAACAATTTGGTAGTTTTCTTGGATAACGACATCGAATCAGGACGCCAGCACTGGGAAACAATCGAAGTTAACCAAGGAAGAGAAAAGGTCATCATTCATGTACCAAAAGTTGCTTCGTTATATCGCGAAATATACGGATGGGTTGACAGAACGAATCAGCAGTTGTCATATTACAGCACCAAATGCAGAAGTGCAAGAAAGCAAAGCAGAATTTTTGATAGCCTTTGTGAGATGTATGTGCTGGTGAATGCCCATACCTTGTGGCGCAACTGTCCCTATCTTCACGATCAGTTGTCCAAAAATGCATTATCTCAAAGTTCATTCCGTTTTGAGGCGATTCGTATCTGGTATGCAAAATTTGAAATGTTTCATGGACGCATGGATATCCTTCACTATCCATCTGAAAAGTGACGCGCAAAGAAATGACCACTGGAATCAGCACTTGCTTCCCCAAGAAAAGGTCGCCACGAGCCAAAGAGAATTGCATTGGAAGAGACATCAAGCAAAGAGAAAAGGCTGAAACGTCGAAAATGCTACAAGAAAACATCACATGCTTGCAAGAAATGTTCCAATCCTGGTGATCCTTTGGCACTTTGCTCCAATACAACAGGAAGAGATTGCTGGAATCAATTTCATATTGCTAGAGAATTTAATGTGCCCAGCAGTCAGTCTCAAGATGCTGAAGATGTCTGAGTCTTTGCAGAGCTTTTTCATTGCTTTGCTACTACTAATTAAACAGCTTTTTCAAAGCTACCACATTATTGCCCAACGAGTTAACCAAGTTGCTATGTTTGTCAGACTGAACTTACTCTTAATTTACAAGTTTCCTGTAAATTACAATTGTGAAAGACGAATTAGATTTTGAAATCAGCACCTGGAATTCACCCTCATTTACTTATGTTCATACAATTTTGATCTTGATGTCATGAATTTCTTGCCCCCTAATTTGCCCTCTTGGTCCAATGTGACCCCTAATCGTCAAAATTTTAAAAAGCGAGTTAAATATTTGAAATCAGCACCCAAAATTCACCCCATTTTCAAATTTTCATACAATTCTAATGGTCCCCTGATGTTTTGAAACCCTTCCCCCTGTCCCCTTTTCACCCTGAGTGGGGAGGTAAAATTTGGGAGGGGCACATTGTTGAAGAAAATAACAAAACAAAGTTTTGTGCTCGGGGTCAATGAAATTTTTATAGTATTGGGGTAGCATGGCTCCCCCTGACTCCCCCGTGCTTTCCTCATACCAAGGGGGCTGAAAGCTGCGATGATTTCCTTTCAAAGATATATTCCAACTCGATTAAATTAGTTTTCCACCGTTTACCTGGGCCAAACATAGGAAAAACTTGACATGACGTCACATTACCACGCCCGGTCACACCCACCACTGAATCATTTGGTAACAAGCAGATTCGGAAAGAGCATGAAATTTTACATAGGAAATATCACAGACAATATCTGTTTTCAATATTCAAAAGATTTTGCACCTGTACCTGTCTAAATGGTGTCTGCCAGAAATCTGGAAGAGAAAAGGAAAATTAAAATTTGCTTGGCAGGAGAAGATGACAACCTTTTTGTTGTTAGTTGGTATACTTCATAAGCAAAGTTATGGCTTTGTGTTTTCATGAAATTTGATGTGTAAAGAAAATAGAAAAATAACTTACCAGTTTGATTGAAAGGAATTCAATTTGATTATGAACAGAGGAGAGGCAAGACTCACTGGAACACAAAGCCTGTAAGGGCAAAAATAATATGGTGAGGAGAAATTTCATATATATGAACAGTTTGTGCAAATGAGAATTATTTGGAATTATGGAAATAATAGAAAATTGAGAATAATTCTCTGTTTTCAGCAGAGGATCAACTGAATGAAGGAGCTTGACCGCAAATGCTGAACGGATATCAATGCATTTCAGTTCAAGCTAGTTGGTTGGTTATCTTTAATCAACCAACTTTGAAAGCAATGCAGTTGCTAGCTATATTTCACTCTATTTGTTTATGCTATGTACGTGTACGTGTATAAATTTCTTCCTGAAAAATGCTTCCTATATTGTATCTATTTTGTTTGGTTACTTAAATATTCAGAGTATCTCCTCCAGCTCCAACTTTGAAACACATGTTATAATCGATTTAAGCATGACTCCTGCTTTCGGAACATTTAAACATGCACAACACGAGCAAATTTCGTATTCATTAATTGAGTTTTTTTCTGTTGCATTGGCTAGATGACCACACGTTTTAAGACATGTGTTACGCTCTGCGGGCCCTTTCATACAATGAAGCCACCCTTGAAAAATAGTGCAAGTCCGCTCCTTGCTGCAGAAGGTATGCAAAATTTTACGAAGCCGGCAGAACTTGTGAAGGAAAATATGAGAATGCAACATACCTTCGATCAGTTTGGGAAATGACAATGACCAAAGCTCATGAGGATTTATCAGAATCAGAAATTGGCCTTGCCCTTTGCAGCTGCACGCACATTCCATGCAGTATGTCACGAGTCACGAGTCATGAGCTTGAGGCAGAGGCTATGTCATTGGTCAAGGTTGATGTTGGAATTTCTGCATTTGTGAAAGTGATTTTCCCAAAGAAAACGAAATCCAGAAGAGTGAATAATTCCGAAGCTGATCTTGTAGTTTTGGTCTTTGTTTGTCTTTGTTGATCTTTGACAACATTTCGAAGAAGTAAATATACAGGTTAAATTTAATGATTCCGTAGATTTGTGGGCTCTCACGTCAAGTGACTTTTGGACTTTAAATAGAGTTTAAATGAATCCGACGCATAAAAACAAACAACTAAAAGTTGTGCTATTGGCAGGATTCAAACTGGGAAAACACAGATATTGCATCTAAGGCGAAAACCACTCGGCAAAGCTTTTACGTAATCTAACATTGAGATAATCTTCTACTGATCACAATGAAATCCACTTAGCCAGGACAACTGTGCGATTGTTCAAAGGGGCACCAACAACGCAGATCCAAGAAGGGTTTGCCCATTTACCCAAGATACCACAGAAGAGAGGGAAAAAAGCAGGTGCTTTGGCTCACCTACCCCAAGGGCGGTCAAATCGTGCAAAAACGGCAGCTCAAAACGACTTGCAGAGACCTCAAAGTTACTGTTACGAGGTCGGGCCTTGAGGTCAGAGGCCATGATTAATTAAAATACAATGTTAATATATACAGACCAGCTCTTGCCCATATAGGACCACCACCTTGCGAAGACCACAACCTCTCATGAACTCTGCCAATAACAACTTCCACGTCAAAGGCATTGTGCATTAAAGAAGCTATATTTGCTGTTAATCTGAATTATAATCATAATCCGATCTTAATCTCAATCGTAGTCTCAGGCTTTATATTAGTTTTGAGATTTGATGGAGTCTTAATCTTAACTTTGAACTGAATTTGAATCTTTATCTTAATGTTAGACTTTTTTAAAATCTTAATCTCGATGTTAATGTAATCTTAAACTAAATTGTGACCTTGAAACTCTTAATCTTAATCTTAATCTTAATCTTAATCTTCATCTTAACCTTAAACTCAATCTTTGTCTGAGACTTAATATTAATCTAATGGTTATGTTAAATTAGTCTGAAAGTTGAACTTAAAATTATTCTTAATATTCAAGTTAATCTTCATCTTCAGCTTAGGGTTAATCTTATTATAAGATGATGTCTCTGGCGTCCGCCTCACAAGGACTTCTACCTCAAGAACCTCTGCCTCAAAGACCAACGCCTCAAGGAGCTCCGCCTCAATGACCTTGGCCTCTCCACCTAGCTCCTAGTTTCTAATCTTTAGTATTTATCCTTGGTCCTGGTCCAGGGTCCCTTTTTAGTGCAAGGTCCTTAGTTCACAATGATGTTCCTAAGCTTCCAATTTGTCAGTGTACAGCAGTAGTCTTTCTCTATGGTCTGTTGATTAGTCCTGACATAATTAATGGTCTTCAGTCCCATTCCTTGGTCCTGTTTCTTAGTCTTGTTATTGTTTATGTTTCTTAGTCCCGAAATTATTCATGGTCTTCAGTCCCTTTCCTTTATCCTGTTCCTTAGTCCTGAAATTATTCATGGTCTTCTGTCCCCTTCCTTTGTCCTGTTCGTCAGTCTTATTATCGCTCATGTTCCTTAGTCCGGAAATTATTCATGTTCTTCAGTCCCGTTCCTTGGTCCTGTTCGTCAGTCCTATTATTGCTCATGTTCCTTAGTCCTGAAATTGTTCATGGTCTTCAGTCCCGTGCCTTGGTCCTGTTCTTTAGTCTTTTTATTGTTCATTTTCGGCAGTTCTGTTCCTCATTGTTTTCCTTCGTTGGTCAAGTTTTCATGTGGCGAAGAAAATTTTAACTTTCTATCTTTCCTTGTTTAATTTTTTCTTCCCTGTGAGAGGATTCCCCAAAGATCCACGATAGGAAACTTAGCTATATAATAGATTGAAGGCATTTTCCAGCTGATGGTGGAGAACTCAGGTTTTATACAGGATCTTGTTTGTTGGTCTTGTGTTAGTCAATCTTCCTCTTTCCTGTTATAGTCAGATACTGCTATCAAGGCAGCTTTAATGGACAGCTTGAGCTTTGTGATGGCATTTGTAAAGGGGTTTGTTTGTTTTCAAATGCACTGTTCAAAAGGGTTTTGTTTGTTTGCTTTGAATGAAATGCACTTCTGAATAAGCTTTTAAAATGTGGTAATGGCATTTTGTTTCCATTAAGAGGGTTAAAAGCATTTGCACAACGCAATTCAAACCAGTTTACTGAATTATTCATGTGAACATGAATTTTGTTTTGGGAACTTTGATTGAAAAATGTTAATACCAAACGAATTTTAAAATAATTCTAAAGCAGGTTTTCCGCTTGTCCTCTGAAAAGCATTTCCACCATGAAAACCACAGAAATAAAATTTGGTTGGAAAAAGAATCTCCCCTAAGTGGAATCGATCGATCACAAAACAGGACGCCTTACCAACAGAACCATTTTCACGGGTTTCAGATTTCAATAATCCGTTTAGGAAAACAATCGGGCGATTTTTCAAACTGGCACTAATGACACACATCAAAGAAAGGTTAGCCCCAGAGATTCCCAAAGTTAGTGAAAATGACAGGGTGATGGCTGGCCTACTCCACAGGTCGCAGAGCAGAGGGCAAGTCGGAAAAGTAAACTGCTCACAACTTTGGAGAAATGAAGGTTACAAAATCAGTTTCCATGAAAATTTCCATTTCAATATATACAGACTAGCCCTTGCCCGTCTAAGACCACCACCTCACAAGGACCACTGCCTCCCATTAACTCCACCAATAACAACTTCCACCGAAAAGGTACTGTGCGTTGAGGTGGCTATATTTGCTGTTAATGTAAATCTCGATCCTAATCTTAATGTTAGTCTAGTCTTAATCTTAGTCTTCAACATAAATGGAATCTTAATTGTAATTTCTACCTGAATTGGAATGTTAACCTTGATCCTAATCTAAATGTTAATCTTAATTTGAATCTGAATCTGAATCTGAATCTTAATCTTAATCTTAATCTTAATCTTAATCTTAATCTTAATCTTAATCTTAATCTTAATCTTAATCTTAATCTTAATCTTAATCTTAATCTTAATCTTAATCTTAATCTTAATCTTTATCTTTATCTTTATCTTTATCTTTATCTTTATCTTTATCTTTATCTTTATCTTTATCTTTATCTTTATCTTTATCTTTATCTTTATCTTTATCTTTATCTTAATCTTAATCTTAATCTTAATCTTGATCTTGATCTTGATCTTAATCTTAATCTTAATCTTAATCTTAATCTTAATCTTAAGTTTAATCTTAATCTTAATCTTAATCTTAATCTTAATCTTAATCTTAATCTTAATCTTAATTTTAGTCTTAATCTTAATCTTAATCTTAATCTTAATCTTAATCTTAATCTTAATCTTAATCTTAATCTTAATCTTAATCTTAGTCAGTTTTCAACTTCATCTTGGCATTAGTTGTAGTCTGTGTTAGTCTTGGTCTAAGTATCAGTCTTTTAATTTTGAACTTAAACTTCACGTTATTCTTAATTTGTAAACTCAATCTCATTTTAAAATCAGTCTTTATCTGAACCTTAATGTTAATCTTGATGTATATGTCAAATAACTTTGAAACTTAAAATTAATGTTAATATTGTTCTTAATCACCACATGCATTAATGTCAATTCTTATTCCGTGTCAGTCTTGGCCTAAGTATCAGTCTTTCATTTTTGAACTTAAACTTAAAGTTAGAATCATAATTTGGATCTTGATCTTAAACATTCATCTAAATCTTAATCTTAATCTTAATCTTAATCTTAACCTAACCTTTTGTCCTGGGGGAATGAAGCGAGTTGGCGCAGGCACAGAAGCTTTTTTTCTTATAAAGCTCATGGTGGTCGATTGTTAGCAAATTTTCGTCTGACTTGAAGGTGAGTGTTCATTCATAAACATTGTTTCTTTACCCATTGGATGCAGTTTTTAATCTTTGAAATACATTTATAACAGATAACGTTGTTATGCAAAATAGTGGTTGCAGAAATAGTAGAAAAATAGGCTTCTTAATTTGAATAGAGACAACTTGTACTGAACAGCTCACATCTGCATAGGTCAAATATTTGACCAAAAGTAGACAAGATACTGATATTGTTTTTCATTTCTTTCGGTTGGGTCCTATTACAAACCTTGTGGTTAAGCAAGGTCAACACGTCTTGTGAATAATTGATGAGGAGCTGTTCGGCACAAGTTGTCTCTTCATTTTATCAAAGACGACTTGGGCGAGTCCAAACGGATATGGAATGGTCCTGCTGTCAGCCAAAGTGTCTAATTCATTTAGTTCACGTAAGGAGCTGTTTGCTTCAGTAGCAACAAAAGATAATGATTGGATTGAGTGTGGGTAAAAATATTCATGGTCTGATAAGGAATTGTGTCACTTAGTTGGATATATTGCCTTATTTTAGGAACCCAAACATAATTGTCAGTAGCCTCATCATAAAGAGCCAATTTCTTGGGAGAAATTTGCGCAATGTGTGTCTGAAAGGTCAGAGTGAAAAACGCACACAATCTTCAATGAGAACAAAGGTGATAAAATATTTAATTCCCATTTTTGAAACCATTGAGAGTGCAGAAGAAATTTATAATGTTGATTATCTGAAAAGAAGTAAAAGGTTAGTCAACAGCAATGATGTATCCTTTGAGTTTGCGTGTTCCTCAGTATCCTCTCTTATCAGTTTTGTGTTATGAATTTTTCAGAGATTGACATCAAAAATGAAACTCCAAATTGTTAATCAAATATTTATTGAATATGTAAATGAGATTTCTGATCATGAAGAATTTTTAAAGAAATTTCCTAAAGATTGTCTATCTACATATGCAGAGGCAGTTTTTTATCTTCAAGATAACATCATTCATCATGCTGCACGATGTTTTCTGCTTAGAGATGACAACTCACAGACAAGGCTACCAATAAGAAGAATGCCATTTGGACTGTTAGATTATATTTTCAGGTTCTTTTCTCTAAAGAAAACAAATAATTTAAGATGTGAAAAGGATTATGAAGAATGCCAAGTGAGTATATATGCCAATTTATGTGTTAAATGGGTGTCCATGCGTGGAGGGCCTGCATGGGAATGTGATGTGTTTGGTGAATCTCAGGAACAAATGTCAGTGCCTGCTGTTACCAATGATGATTCTTCCCTTGAAATGATGCCTGACTGTGACGGTGACTGTAGCATTAGTAAATGTAATGGTGCAGACCTTCTGGCAAAAGCATAAGAGATGAGCATCTTGAATTACATGTCTTTGCAGACAGATGCAGAAACAAACATTGCCATGACTGTTGATCCCTCTAACCTTAACACAAGTGCAGCTAAAGATGAAATGAGAATGGGAGGTAACAGTCAAGAACATGTAGCCAGCAAGTATGGACTGGGTAGAGACACAAAGTCGAAGCCTTTCAAGTGTTTGCAAGTAAATGAGTCAATGATGGCTAAGGTCAATGTTCCTGGTTTGAGTTGTCGTGCCATTTATTTTTAAGTGCAGCAGAGTGACATAGAGCGGTCTTCAGCTATTCAGAATGTTGTACTGGATAAAATAGCAGAGGAAAATCTTGGAGGTCGTTTTTGGATAAAGGCAGATGGGTGTGATGTGTCGAAAGGCCTAAGGAAATCTCTATCTCATGTCTGGTCAGGTGATAGTGATCTTGGGGATGGTGCTTTGCAGAAGCAATATGAATATTAAAGAAAGTGGAGAGAGTTTTGTAGTGGTATCGGACTTGGTAAAAGGAAAAATAGCCTTGTAAGTGATCTTAGAGAGTTGTTGTTGGAGTTGGAAGTTGTAAGAGGTTTTTGGAATAAAGGATTAGAAGAGTCAAAGAGGTCTACAATAGCAATGTGGACGAGAAGAATTCATCTTCCGAAAGTCTTTATTGCTCTTGCTTGGGATGTTGAAGGTTGCCGACAACTGCTTGAAATGGTTGACAAGTATTCATCAGCTGCTAATGCAATCCTTTCACGTGTTGTATCACCTCAAACAGTAAATGCAAATGTTCCAAATCAACTTGCTGACTTATGGGAGGAATTGTTGCCATATCTAAAGAATTTGTTTCCGAAGCATTGCGATGTTGCTTCCCATTTGCTGATATTTATTATTTCTGATGAGAAACGCATTATGAAACTCTATGCAATTCCTGTCAGAACAATGCCATTTCGTTCTCTTACTGATGCCAAGGTACGGGAATTAAGATATGAGTTGAGGGATGCTCTTACTTCACGTGGTCTTGTGGTTGTTGGGCTTGTAACTGATTTGATTGGGAGTGGAACTCAATAAGAACTCAAAGTTCAACCAGACCTGTATCTGTTATTCAACTTATGGTGAATGCCCGCAAGGAAGCAAGGATAGTCTCAATCAAATAATAAAAGATTACTTCTCATTATCTGCTTCAAAGAAACCAATGAAAAAGCATGAAGCTATACAAGTTGAAGATTTGATATTTTTACAAGACCTGTGTGCAAATAGAAAACCAGTTGAGGAAGGCATATTCATTTTCTACCGAGCAAATTCTTTCCATTTCTTTGCGACCCAAAGGATTTCACTGTAAATTTTGATTCAAATGTTGATTTCATTAACAATGGTCATTTTCCTGAATTATGTGACAGCAGCAAAAAATATTTCCATGAAAGAGAGGATCATGGCCATTTACTCAAGAGGCTTAAAGAATGCTTTCGTTAGGGAAACTTCCAATTCATTGACAACAAAGTTTCAAAGAAGCTCTAGCAGATCCAAGCACAGGTCTAACGAAGCAAGCACTGACTGGTGAGAGGAAGCAGAATGTGCATTATTGCGAATTTGTATGGTCTTTAGGTGTTCTTCAATTTTTGGAAGGTAAGGGATGCCAGAAAGAGGCACATCTTATAAAGTTAATCCGAGATTTGCATCGAGCTGTAGGTGGTAGAGGTCTTAGTGAAGCAGAGAGGTAAGTTTGCATTCATAACATGTTACTTCGGATTTTGAGAGATTTAATACCGGGTTGTGTCAAGTGTTCCATAGATTTTAGAAATGTTGATGTTTCACGAATAATAGCACATGATAGAGTTAATAGTTTGACACGGTAAATTTTTGTTGGTTGGTTTGAAAATTTGACTAGTCTTCAGTTTCATAGAGATGAATATGCAAGAAGAAGTATTCCTCCAGAACACCCATCAGCCGGAACAAGTGATGATGTTGAGTCATTCATATCGGTTTTGCATGAAATTCTTGGAGACACACTTGATACTAAAGGATTTTACAACTCTTTCCCCAAAATTCTGAATGAGTTTCTCAAAACAATCAGCTCTGACATCAGATTTTATTACTGGACTGGTCATAAACATCGATTTTCCAATATACCATTAGCATTATTTAACCAACTATCATTGAAAGGAAAGAAAAGACTAGACATCATAAAGCCATCTAGAAGAGATGATCCTGATGTCTTCTGTGCTAGCAGTGCTGATCTTACTATTCATAACGCTACCACAGTAAGAACCAAGTTCCACAAGTTTGAGGAGACAACACACTGCCAATACCACCTGATCCAAATCAAAATTTATAAAACCGTTATTTCTGCATTCTCTAGCTCACTTATTGTACCATTCAGTCTTAAGGATGTCATCAGGCAATTTTATTTGCTTTTTTGGTTGTGAGCTTAGTTCTTTTTTTCCAAGGCTTACTTCTGGCTACGTGGAAACATTTTCAGCAATATCCTTTGCATTGTGAAGCTTTTAAATTTTACCATTTAAACTCCTATGACACATGAATGAAAGAAAAAATAGTACCCAAGACAGGAATAACAAATGCACTCCAAGCACTACATATAAAAATAGTAAAAGTAATAGTATAAATAGTTATAGTTATAACATGCAGAGTCTTAGTATTAATCATCGTAATAATCATTCTGTAAATTTTGTTGTGCAGGAGACACTTGACTCTTGGAATAGTCAAACTTCACGATGTCACTGTGGCATAAACTACATTGGAAGGGAAAGCTGTCACCCCAAATGACATTAGTTTGCGAGTAGTTGAGGCAATAGCTCTCTCTCTCTCTCTCTCCACCCCCTCTCTCATTGCTTTTGGTCGTCATCAGCACAACACATGATTAGGGCAAAATGCCAAATATTAAAATACATCAAGAAACACCATTCAGTACAATACTTTTTTAGCAAGACAAAGAAGTGTGTACCAGTAGGACGTTTTTGCTCAGACCAAGAGAACATTTATTTTATTCAAGAAACATTCTTATATATAGCTTTTTATGCTGAGCCAAAGAGGACACTGGAGACACATTTCACATATTTTCTATTCAAGGAAGAACTTTCCAATCAGCAAAAGCATTTATCAGTATACCTTCTTGGGTTCAGACCAAGAGAACATTTATTTTTCAAAAACATTTTAAACAAGACCATTCCAGTTGATACAATGCAAAGACAATAATTACCACACAAAAAAGCCTGCACCAGTAGAACTTTTGTGCTCAGACCAATAGCACACTAGTTTATTGAAGAATTATTTTGATATGCACCTTGCCATTTTGTGAAGTACAGATAAGCATTCACTTTATTGAAGAAAATTCGTACGAAGGATTCTCCATGTTTTACAAAGAGTAGCTCAGGCACAGTAATGAAATCCTGTGACAATGAGTGGGTGGCATCCCATGAAACCCCTGCATGTTGGCTACATTAATACAGTTGGCCATTAACATACAACTGGGTGACAGGAAGCCCGAGTACCTATATAAGATTTGTTAAGCATCACTATTTATCATTTGTGGCATTAAAAAATTTTTTTAATCTTTTAGATGCTATGATGTAGCATGAGATGAATTATCAAGGGCAAAAAGCAGCATCTAGAATTAGTTCCTATTGCTTTCTAATAATTTGCTGGGAAAACTTCCTTTCCTAAAGTAGCATGTGTATAAACATTTTCATTTTACAAAAAGAAGCATTCACAAAGAACAAAGCAAGCTGACAATCTACCAATCCCGCCTTGGAATTTTTTGTCACTTCACTTGCAATGTATCCCACAGAATTGAAACCACATCCATAATTGAGCTGAACCAAAATGGCATTTCCATTTTTTTACATTTCCTGGCTCTGGTTGAAGTCGAGCAGAAACATTAGAATGTGATCTTAACCAGTGAGCATGTGCCTTGTCCAGTTCATCTTCCATCGAGCTGTGAGAACGTGTCCCCAAAACTTTGAAATCGGCTGTGAATTCCAAGTCTGCAGAGTCATTTTTTCTTTGTCTTCATTTTCTATGGCATGCATGTCAATTACGGGTTCAAGGTAAAGAATATTATGATTTGGTTGGTTTAACGAAAGTAGCTGTGTTTTGAAGATAAATATGGAGGAGACATTTACTGGTGGGATGGTAAAGGACAGTTCAAAGGTGTTGGTTTTCCAAATTGAATGGTGATATGTTGCTTAGTACAAATTCAGTTGTGTCTATCAATGGAATATCAAGCTCTAATTCAGCATTAATTACCTCATCTGTGTTGTCAAGTATGGGATTGAGATGGCAAAACATGAAGGTGTGGGGGTCATAAACAAGCTGATGGTAAAAATTGTTTAGATTTTTCTTAACTTTTGTAAGGTAACCATTAGGAACTAAATAACCTGCATTGAATAATTTGTTGATAATAATATTTGGATCTTCATGCTCTTTCACAACCTTGTACGCCTTCTTTATTCCAATGCCTGTAATCGATGGTAGATAATCACATCCTGCAAACACAGCTATTGTTTTGAACATTCTGTTGTCAAATCCCAAAAATGTATTGTTAAAAGCTCCCAGCATATTAGACATAGAAAGAACCAGCCTCGTGTTTTTCTCAAAGTCAAGCTAATAAAGAACCTTGGCGTACTCTTAATCGCCAAAAACAAGCCATTCAGAATCTTCGGTGATAATATGATCAATTAATCCAGCTTTCTGAAGAAATGTAAGCTGAGAGTCACTTTCAAAACGGGCTACAATGCAGTCAACACCTAAACCCCTGCATCTCCTCATTGCTTCTATGGCATCTTTATGGGTTATTGATACTGACTGCCAGAACTATTTGAGAGCCTCACCTCTATCACTTATAGTGAGAGCTTCCTTTCCTTGCTTAGCTTTGCCTGCCTCCTCTCCAGCCTAAGCGCATATTCACCTCTCTTCAATTAGGGTACACATCCATCAAAAACTAAAGTCGGCCTTGTGCTCTTTGAATTAATTTTCAACTTGCTTAACCAAATATTTTATGTGATCGTCGCAAGGCAAACCCATGGCAAGTTGATATGGACAGCATTGTGCTCCTTTGTAAAGCCAAATGTAGGCATAAAAAAACAAACAACTTTGTGCCTAAAAGCAGAACCAAGCTCGATCTCTTCAACAAACTCACTTAAAAAGCCAAGTAGATTTTGTATTCCCATTTTATACTACTTTAATCTACAAATTTAAAGCTTAGATGGCTAGGTCACTCGCAGTTTGAGATCCACACGCCACCTGAGCAATTTTAAACTGAGGTGTTTCAAAGAGGGAATCCATGACAAGGAGTGCACGTGCCCAATTCCGCTTCACACTCCCTTGGCCTCAGTCTTAATCTTAGTCTTAATCTGAAATGGAATCTTAATCTTAACTTCTACCTGAATTCGGATCTGAATCTTACTCTTAATCTTAATCTTAATCTTAATCTTAATCTTAATCTTAATCTTAATCTTAATCTTAATCTTAATCTTACTCTTAATCTTAATCTTAATCTTAATCTTAATCTTAATCTTAATCTTAATCTTAATCTTAATCTTAATCTTAATCTTAATCTTAATCTTAATCTTAATCTTAATCTTAATCTTAATCTTAATCTTAATCTTAATCTTAATCTTAATCTTAATCTTAATCTTAATCTTAATCTTAATCTTAATCTTAATCTTAATCTTAATCTTAATCTTAATCTTAATCTTAATCTTAATCTTAATCTTAATCTTAATCTTAATCTTAATCTTAATCTTAATCTTAATCTTAATCTTAATCTTAATCTTAATCTTAATCTTAATCTTAATATTAATCTTAATTTGATCTTAATCATAATCTGAACTGCAACCTTAATCTTAATATTAATCTTAACCTGATGTGAAACTTAATTCCTAATCTTAGTCTAAATCTTTCTTAAAATAGAACAGAATGTTATATCCTAAACCAATATTAATTTTCTTCAAAATTGAAGGCTTAATCCTTAATAATTGAAATCTTAAGTTCACAGATTTAATTTGGAATCTTATCTTAATGTTGAAGTGGAACTGAATCTGAAACTGAAAAGAAATCTTAATCTTTCTCCGAATTTTAACCTGCAGTCTTAGTATTAAACTGAAATCTTAAGTTCAATAAAATTGTACATTCAAATTAAAAATGAAATTAAAGACTGTCTTAACCTTAGTTTTTAATTTAAATCTTGTCTTAATGTTAAAGTGGAACTGAATCTGAAGCTTGGAATAAATCTTAATCTTTTCCAAATTTTTACCTGCAGTCTTTAATCTTAACTGAAATGTTAAGTTCAATGACATTGTACATAAAAATTGAAATGAAAATAAAGATGGAAAATGAAATGGAAATTAAAATCGGAATCAAAATTAAAGCCAAATATGAGACTAAAGTTTAAATCAGAATTGAAATTGGAATCATTAAAAATCATAAAAAAAAACATAAATATTACCTTAATCAGGATTCGAACTCCCAACGTGGGGGGGCATTCTAACCACTTGGCTATCCAGCCTCCAGTTTCTAGAGAAATAATCTCCTAGTCGTCGTAATATTCATGGAATGATTTGAATTTTCACTTTTGTTATCGAGACACAAGCTTCTGTTGGAATATCAAGAACCTTCACAGAGAATGAATCAATTTCTTCTTTTTTCCTATCCATCAAAGGATTATACTCATCCAAAGTTAGCATTACCATAATTGCATATTTATCAGCCATATCTACACAGACGGGGAGATTCTAGTGTGGAGTGAATTTATAGATGATTTTTACAATGGTACATAAACATGTAGATGATCTTCATCAGCAAATACATTTGAGCGGAATTATCTTTCATATTTGCAAGTTCATGCTTCAAATCATCTACAATGATTGTACGTCCTTGCCCATTCGTCTCTATCCACTCATACAGATACTCTTAGATTTCAGTGAAAAACCTGCTATCTCCATCGAAGCTAGTCTGTATACATTGAAATAGTCCTAGTTGGTTAGAATCACTAAACAATAAAAGCTTACGATATCGCTCTCCACCATTTGTTACAAGTTGAAAGTCTTTTAATAATTTTTCAACGCATGTGGTTTTCCTGCTTCCACTACATTAGTTCGAAAATTTTCGGACCATTTTAATTTCGGACAATTTGTTTGTCCGAAAGTATTAGTGTCCGAAATTTTAGGTAGTCCGAAATTTTTAACGTCCGAATTTTATTTTCACCCTTTTTCTTCTTACTTAGAAAGGAGGCCTCGGATTTCTTCCTTGAAATCCAACAAATCATTTTCAATCGTTAGACCAAAATTTTAACGCGTTTGCAAATCAGTTTCAACAGCGAAATTTTGAGTCCTGGTATGCTCATTAAGTTACCCAAGAATCGATTAGTGGAAAGGATGTGATTAAGTCTATTTTAATTCGAATAGTTTCGTTCATTTTACAAAGAAAAATTCTAAACACCTAGCCTTTTCTGTCGTCCGAAATCTGAATGACAATTCGTCCGAAATAGGTAAAATCTCCCCGAAATTGTTTGGTCCGAAAATATTTTGTCCGAAATATATGGGTCCGATTATTTTCGGAACTAATGTATGTCCAGCACGAATGAGAGAAAAAGGACACTTTAATCTCAAATCGTTCGTTTTCTTGATTAAAAACAAGTGAGGTTTATAACAACTAGCCAACTCTTAATGATAGGATCACAGCAACTCAAGTCTTTTTATATATGATTTTAAACAAGCTCAAACGAGTCATTGAAATAAAACATTCTGCATTTGTCAGATATCTAAAGCAGCACTATATAAAGATACAAGCAAGACTTAATTTATCTTTCTGCTGCAATTTCTTCGCAAAGTGTGTTGAG
Source organism: Chrysaora quinquecirrha (assembly GCA_014526335.1). Lineage (NCBI taxonomy): Eukaryota > Metazoa > Cnidaria > Scyphozoa > Semaeostomeae > Pelagiidae > Chrysaora > Chrysaora quinquecirrha. The sequence goes on from JACTAT010000259.1 coordinate 494,343, forward strand.
AAAACAACTAACGCTGCGATCCTTCTCCAGTGCACATTGTCAGACATTTCTGAAACAATCTCTTGATACGAATCTAGCAAGAATTTTCTTTTTCGATCCGCTGAGATTTTTTCCAAGTCTTGGAACTGTTTTGCTATCATAGATGCGATATAATGACCTTGTGTTGATTCAAGTTCCTCACAGAGACTGATAAAACTTTGAAATGCTGCTATGCTTTCCGTATGAGTTGGAAAGCGTTCTATAGACGGAATAATTTTATCAATATAAATTAGTACGACATCTTTTCCTGTTCCCTTCGCTCACAATCCCGTTTCCATTCAAGACATATACTCATATCCTCCATGTGAAGGACTCCATTAAAGTAGTAAAAATGCTCCTCTCTAGAAAGCTGACAAGGACCATTACTGCTCCCTGCTTTGTTATTCATACTTAAATGTGAATTATGAGTTTGATTCACAATTTATAGCTCTTCTCATGTGCTAATTTCATTTTATTTGTTTTTCATACGAAAATGATAAAGAGTTGGGCTAATGCATGAGCAAGGTTAATTCACTGTCTCATTGCATAAAAAATCTTAGTCCTCCCACTTCTTGATGGAAAGCAATGTTTTAGTGTTGAACCTGGGTTACAATTCACTTACCTAAAACAAACAACTGCTTTTCAATGGTCCCAGCAAAAAAAACATATAAACCTATTACAATTTTCATATTAAAATCAAAAAAAGGAAAAGGGAAAGATTGTAGTCGCGATGCAGTTCAGCTTTCCAAGAATATTCAATGAATTCTAAGCTTTAAGTTTTGTTTTGAATGACTTGATCGATAGGGCTAACATCACTTCAGAGTCGAGTTTATTAGATCTGTCAGCTCCCCTAACCGCAAACAAATTTTGGCCATAAGCTGTCTTCATTTTCAGTACAGCAAGATTGCATTTAGCATTGCGTAAAACTCGGGTATGAACATCAGACAACCTGGAAATAATATTACCTAGGTATTCAGATGCAAGGTCATTTAAGGATTGATAAATCATTGTACATTTTTCTCGATTAACCAGCCTCTCAACTGACGGCCAGCCAAGCCCCTGTAATAGAAGAGCAGATGAAGTGTCAAGTGGACTATTTGTAACAATTCTAGCAGCTCTGTCCTGCAATGTTTTCAATTTAGTTGCCCCACAACATCCAAAAACAGAGCAACAATAACTGAAGTGGGGTTTTACAATACTAAGATACATATTCCTTAATGCTTGCTCTTGTACATAATGTTTTGCATATTTTAAAAGTTCAATAGCTCTAGAGATCTTCTTCTGTGTACATTTAACAAGGCTCTCCCATTTTAGATTGTCATCAATCATAAGGCCAAGATATTTAGCTTCCTAAACAAGGTCACTTCCTAAACATTTCCATCTACTTGAAACATAGGAATCGGTGCCGTTGGAGTATCGACTTTCCTCAACTTTTGCGACGATCCTATGATCATGGCCTGTGTCTTGACAATATTGAAGGAAAGCTTGTTACCCTATAACCATTTCTCAAGGCAGGCGAGTTCCGCATTTACAACAGCATCAATCTCTTTTATATTATCTGAAGAGAACGAAATCGCTGTATCATCTGCATACATTGTTGCTTTTGCCTTTTTTAATGCAAAAGGAAGGTCATCAATGTAAATCAAGAATGGAAACGGTCAAAGGCAAGAACCTTGAGGTACCCCAATTTTGATTTCAGCATGATCGGAAGTGACGCCGTTGACTTTGCAGAGCTGCCTGCGATTATCTAAGTATGAGGTAAACCACTGGTGTTCAAGACCATCGATTCCGTAATTACGCATCTAATTCAGAAGAATTTGATGGTCGACTGTATCAAAGGCTCTCTTTTGATCAGTGAAAATCATGGTGGTATATTTCCCCCTGTCAATATTTACATACCAATCGTTGGTACAGTTCAGTAAGCAAGACACAACCGAATGCAAATTACGGAAGCCGAACTGATCTACATATAAATGCCTATTTGAATCAAGATACTTGTATCTCATTTAGCGCGCCTCTACTCAGATCTTGATTAAAATTATCACCTTGTCCACTATTGACATTAATATAAAAGTTTCCACATACATATTATACCAAAGAAAATAAAAAAAGGGAATTTTCCTTACAGGTATAATGAAAAATTAACATCATGTACTCTATTCAAAACGTGTAACCATGCTGAGTAAAGATTGCCCAAATTTCGCAAACTTGTGTGCAAATTTCATTTTTTCTGCCTGCCGAAATTTTGCGAATCTCTGTGTAGTGTTTAAACAATTTGAAATGTATAAAAGCATCCGCTCTACAAGTGAATTCAGTCTCGGGATAAATGCGAACCATGGACAAAAGAAAGTCATTATCGAACGACGGCGCCTTAAGCCAAAAGAAAAAGTCTTATCGTTGAAATAATTGCGGTAAGACATGAAGTCCAAGATTGAATTTATTGTATCACATTAAGATACAAGATTCCACATACACATTATACCAAAGAAAATAAAAATGGAATTTCCCTTACAGGTATAACGAAAAGTAAACATGATGTACTCTATTCAAAACGTGTAACCGAGTATCACATGCGTTTGAATGGGGAAGTTGGGAAAGGGAAAGATAAGAAGGATGAATATGAGAAGCAGAAACGATTCGATGATAAGGCATCTAAAGTAATTTCGCTTTAACACAATTTATATTTTGTCATGATTCTAGCTTTGAGATATCAACATATCGCTTTGATTTTAATTACTGACTTCGAAAATTCTTTTAGCTTGAAACAGTTGATTTTTCCAATGAAGCAGAGCATGAGGAGTCAACTGAGGAAATTATCGAAATGGTGCGTTCTGAATTCAAACATCACGATCAAGCAATAAAATATTATATCGGCGTCAAAGCAATATTCAAACGGGCAATAAATGAAAATATCAAGACTGACCCTGCTATTAATTTCCGATCAAAATTTATGTCCCAGCCTCGCCATGGTCACATCCGGACAGAGTCACATCAAAAGTTAAGTCAGCGATTAAAAAAATTCTTGAAGATATTGAGAATTTCGCACATGAAGGAAGCGGCTGAGTGCACACGATGCAGTAAAAGGTGGGCGTTACATTCCAACACCAAAGAAGCTTGCCAAGAGAAAGGCCGTGGTTAACATTCGGAACAAGAGGTGGACAGCTGATGAATCTTACATAATAATTTCTATTCATACATCACTTCGATCTTCCTTTCCACCCTAGAATCCTTCTATATGCATTCTATTCACCAAGGCCTTACAGTCACTACAACTACTACGTGGCTCCCATCACCGTATGTTGAGTACGAATACTCCTATATTTTTAGTTTGCCCCTTGTGGCCTTATATTATTTTAATCAAAAATAAATAAGGATGGCAACTCACACACCACTAGTCGATGGTGAGAAAAATAAATACACAAGCGGTATAACATTCATTGATTCACTAAACTTTCTAAATTCGTCTTTTTGACTTTGTAAAAACTAAGCAGTTTGCAAGTGATTATATACTGAAAATGGATGGTGTTATTGATGAGGAAATAAATGTTGGAGAATTTCGTGCTTGGACACCACAAGATGGAGATGCTGATGATTATGATAATTTGTTGAGTGACCATGAAAAGGATAATGATTTTTATACTGACGAAGATGAAGATTTCGAAAAATCTGAGAATGAGCAGCGTGCGTTGGAAGCTGATGATGATTACCGTAATAACTCTGTAACTGATGATTATGCATTAACAACTGATCAAGAAGAACGATTCCAAGAAGCAATTTATCCACATGAATGGGTGGAATTTTATAAAGTTTGAAGAGGCAGAACTACCAGCACACGATTCATTTTATAGCAGACTAGGTAAATGTAATATACCTCCTTGTGAATATCAAAATGCACAGGATGTTATGGTGTTTCTTTGAATGTGAATATTTTCAATATCAGGACTTGTATTTGAAAACTAATGTCAGGGGCGGATCCAGGGGGTTGCTAAAGTTGCTCAAGCAACTGTCAAATTTTTCAAATAATGAAACTCGATTATTTTGTTTTCAATGTTTGTTTTAATGTTTGTTTTAATGTTTCACTGCGCGAACTAAATTTATTGATATCCCTTCTTCGTTAAAAGTTTCAGAATTCAATATTGAATTAACCACTGCGGAGGCAGATTTACATTTCTTTAGGAATTCAATGGTCGTTTCGGCTAATTTCCAGACTGGAATAATGCTCCACTGTTTAAATGAACCAATCAATAGACAGAAAATGTTGCTCTCCTCCAATGGCTTCTCGAGTTTTCAGAATTGGCGGGAGCAACCTTGGGCCAGTCGTTTACTGCATACTGAGCAACCGTGATTAAAGCTTAACCAACCAAAACCTGGCATTGAGGGTGCTCTCATTATCTCCGTTTGAGCGGGAGCAACCTCGGGCAACTCTCTGGTTTTGAAATTTCCAGTTATCCAATTCTATTGCTTGAAAATAGTGCATTTTACCCAACGTGCATTGGCAGCAGTGACAAGAACGACAAGTGGGTTGAGTAGCAATTCGGTTGATGCAGTGAAATGGCTGCCTGCAGTAAACCTGAAAGTGTGCTTGAAAAGCTCTATATAATGTTAAATAATCCTGGTAAATCTGATGATATTTCTGGAATTATCAATGAATGTAACAGAGTAATAGAAAGGGGACATTGTCAGCGAAACAGGAGAGATGGCGGGTTCCCACTTGCGATTTTCGGACATGCAGTTCCCAGAGAGTCAGAGGGAAAAATGTGGTAACCTTCGCACCGTAAGGTAAAAATAGACTGGAAAGTCAACTTATGTCTCTTTTTCATATTCCTAAAATCGGCTTTTTGTTTGATTATTTCATTAATGTTTCATCGACAGATAAATGTCTGAAAAAGCTCATTTTTAGTAGGAAGGAAGTAGGAAAGGAAGAATGTAACTTCGGTCGATGATAGGATTTATTTTATTTCAAAATTTATTCTTGATTTATTTCGCGATAATTTTCTTCAAAAGCTTAAGATTTTTCAAGTTTTAGATTAGTTATTGCCAGTGTATATCCTCTTTGTTTTGCCAATATAATTTCTAAGTGAATCCTCCAAGAGTTTTCTTGAAATTCTTGATAGGCCCGCCAGTTGTGTTGCGTGATCGAGGCTTACCGTGTACAGTACAACCGTTTCTATGAGTACAACAGTGGGCGTATTTTTAGAATCTGACAGTGTTTTTTGGTTTGTCTATATTAACGACTCATTACGAGTTTTGTTTTTCTTGAAAATACATATCGAAGTTAGCTAGGAATTTTGTAATAAGCAATTAGAATATATTATGCTGTAAACCATACTTTTACATACTTTCCTGTAATTAAATTGATAACAGAGATAAGGCAGCAATTTAATTACAATACATACATAATCATAATGAACTAATGCTCTTGCTCTATAGAACTCTGGCAAATGGCAATTGTTTGTATAACGCAGCTTCCCTTGCATTAATTGGACATGCAGGCTTATCAATGTATCTTCCTTGTGCAGCTAGGGATATAAACCCGATCGGGAGGAAAGTAGCTCGATCGGGATGAAAGAAGCCCGATCGGGATGAAAACAGAAAATGCTTTGCAAATTTTCCTCCCGATCGGGAGGAAAATGTAAGGAATGTCTATTTACGTATTCCGGGGATATTTTAGATGCCATTTTCGGAATCTACGCCCCAGAAAACCCTGTTATGTGTAAAAAATGTTGGGGTTCCCGTGTGGATTTTCCAGAAATTGCGATTTTGTTAAAATGACGTCATTTCCATTGTTCTACAGGCAGTTTATTGGAAATTTTGCGCAAAATTGCGTGGAGCACGAAAAATGATGATAATTTTCACAAAAATTAGTTAATT
>JACTAT010000259.1:500731-526164 GCA_014526335.1 Chrysaora quinquecirrha
CATTTGCATAATATTTACTGAGATGTGACTCAGTTTTTGTCGAGAAGATTCTGGAACTTCCTTTTGCATAATAAGATATTTAAGTGGGAAAATCCTGAGGGAAAATTAGTATTCATGAAATTTTGTAAAATCAGTTGTGACTCGGTTGTCCTCTAATTATTTTCTAATAATATATTTGGTTGGTTGTCTATTCAGATATAATTCGCATTAGGAAAGTGAGAGTAACGCAGGGGCTAATCCAAATTTTGGTTAGGGCGGCTGGTTACATGGGCAGTAGAGGAAAAACGTGGGTTCTGGTGCACAAAGGATGCCGATAGATCTGTCAATCAAACCCATTTGATCTGTCAATTAAAACTACGTGACTTGTCAATCAAAATCTCGTTACCTGTCAATCAAAATCACATGATCTGTCAATCAAAATCACATACCTGTTAGTCAAAATCCCATGACCTGTCAATCAAAATCATTTGGTCTGTCAATCAAATGCATGTTGCCTGTCAGTAAAATCTCGTTTACAGTAACGTCATTTTCAATAAAATCTCGTATTAATGTAGTGTCGCTTTAATTTTGACCTCTCTTTTGTATCACCTCGCTGTTATATAACCTCTATTTCATCGAGTCTCGTTTTAGTATAAACACACTGTTGTGAAGCCTAGATTTGATTCATTTTCATTGAGTTAACATGGATGTAAATTGACTCAGCGCCTTTTCATCATGCATTAATTTATACAAAAGATATACAACAATATGTTTAAAAACTATTTACAAAGACAATCATTCACTGCAAAGATAATGTCCATAAGGTAAAGTTTCCATACCATCATCTAAAATATATCGTTTATCAACAAAAGACCCCAACGAGAGTTTATTTGGTGACACTGAGAATACATCTTGTTTTCTTGACTGGATAGTGTTTTGCACATAATGAAAAATATTATTGCTGAATAAACAGTCGACATAGTTTTCATACTGACTTCTTCTCTCCTTTTGTTTTGCATGTGGTTGAAGTCGCTGTCTGATAACTATACGTAATCCAACAAATTCTGTAAGAATCTTTCTGCCAAGCTCATCTTTCATTTTACCATCATCTTTCACTTTTTTGTTTGAAAAACATCTGTGGTCTGGTGCATAATTGCTGAAATCAAATAAATCTTCATCTTCCTTCAATTTCTCCTATAAATCAGTCTCTCCATAAATTGCGTACAGAAAACTGTCTGTGTCTGTAAAACATAACTAAATGTCGGTAAATTTCATCTTCATGTAATTACAGTGGAAGTCATACATCAGAATCTGACTTATTTCCAAAATAGAAAACCCAACATAGATCGGTTTATTCAAAAATACTTTTTGCTGCCATCTTACCCACTTTGATAACTGCTGACTAGTTTGACACGCGTTGATTTGCTTACGCTTCCGAACATTCTCCATCGTTTTACCGAAAACCGCATTGTTCAGTCTTTTTCAAAGTCATTTCTTGAATTTGTTTGCTTCTCACTATTGAAATCAATATTATCTTTCAGCCATATATTTGGCTCAAACTTCAAAATTTCATGTACCTTCTTTATTCTCAATCCCAGTTCAATGTATAATCGTAAATTTTCATAGTGAACAACTTAACCAATTATGTCTAACAGATTCGGAATAAGCTTTTCTGTTGTGCTGTATTTTTTGTTTTTGAGGATTTCTTTCTGTTTTGGTGATAACCATTGCTCCTTTACTTTTACTTTTTCTGCTGCAAGAGGATAATCAACATGGTTATCATCAATACAGAGAGAGTCAACGCAATCACTTTGTATGTTAAGATTATTTACTTCTACATCAGATAAGAATTTGAAGTTTCCAACTGGTAATGTCTTTGATATTGCCCAGCCATACAGATTATTTGCGTCAAGGTACATCAAATGAGCTGTTTTACACTCTGGGTTATAATCATCACACTGTAAGTTGTTAGCTTTAGCAAATCGATGAATATTTGCCGAAATTCCACCACAAATACCCTCTTCTATCATTAAATAAATATCTTTCTGATCAGCAGTTAATATATCCAAGGAAATATTAGTCATTTTTAAGCAAGCATCCCAAGCCATGCCGGGAAGAGAAACAAAATGACACGGATCGAGTTTATAATACTGTAAACATAATTCACGAAATCGTTCGAAAACATCAGCCAGCAGCATCACATCAGTTTTCAAATACAAGTCATGATATTGAAAATATTCACATTCAAAGAAACACCATAACATCCTGTGCATTTTGATATTCACCAGGAGTTATATTACATTTACCTAGTCTGCTATAAAATGAATCGTGTGCTGGTAGTTCTGCCTCTTCAAACTATATAAAATTCCACCCATTCGTGTGGATAAATTGCTTCTTGGAATCGTTCTTCTTGATCAGTTGTTAATGCATAATCATCAGTTACAGAGTTATTACGGTAATCATCATCATTAGCTTCCAACGCACGCTGCTCATTCTCAGATTTTTCGAAATCTTCATCTTCGTCAGTATAAAAATCATTATCCTTTTCATGGTCACTCAACAAATTATCATAATCATCACCATCGGCATCTCCATCTTGTGGTGTCCAAGCTCGAAATTCTCCAACATTTATTTCCTCATCAATAACACCATCCATTTTCAGTATATAATCACTTGCAAACTGCTTAGTATTTACAAAGTCATCCGTTTCTAAATTTCCAGCCAGATTAGATAAAGAAAAATTTAGAAAGTTTAGTGAATCAATGAATGTTATACCGCTTGTGTATTTATTTTTCTCGCCATCGACTAGTGGTGTGTGAGTTGCCATCCTTATTAAGTAGTAATAGAAAAACTACATTTGCTGCAGCATCTAGTTTTTCTGTAATAGGCACAGCATGAACTCGCCTTTCATATAAAAAGACGTTTACTAAGATGTTGTTATCTATTTTTTATTTAAATAATATAAAGCCACAAGGGACAAACTAAAAAATATAGGAGTATTCGTACTCAACATACGGTGATAGGAGCCACATAGAAGTTGTAGTGACTGTAAGGCTTGGTCGATAGAAGGCGTATAGAAGGATTCTAGGGTGGAAAGGAAGATCAAAGTGATGTATGAATAGAAATTATTAGGTACGATTCATCAGCTGTCCACCTGTACTCAGCGTTTCGAGGGTTTAAGGGCAGGACGCTTTGTGAGTACAGGCCCCTAAGCGCCCGTTGAATCGGGCACTATCCTACTAGGAGATAGTTAGAGATTTTGAGATATGTTGATGTTTTGTGAATACTATAGTACTAGGAGATAGTTAGAGAGATTTTGGGATATGTTCTGATATGTGGTGTTTTATTAAGTATATGCAGCATAGAGTGTAGGGGGTATATGGGTGTGGTGTCTCATGGTCTTGTTAATATGCCCCATGAAGTAGAACACATAAAAAAATGTTTTATCGCTTTCAAGCAATTATTTTAACAATATTATTTGTTCTGTAGTTTTTGTAGTTTTGTCTTCAACCCGTTTTCAAGTTTGACGGGAAACGTTAATCCATAAAATTCAATGTGTCATGATATCTGACATAGTTCGTGACTCATTCAGCATTTTCTTCAACTGGATGAAGAGCTGCCAGTATGGACCATGCAAAAGATTCATCAAAATTCTTGTTCCGAATGTTAACCACAGCCTTTCTCTTGGCAAGCTTCTTTGCTGTTGGAATGTAACGCCTACCTTTTACTGCATCATGTGCACTCAATAATTTTTTCAAACACCCAGCCGCTTCCTTCACGTTCGAAATTCTCAATATCTTCAAGAATTTTTTTAATCGCTGACTTAACCTTAGATGTGACTCTGTCCAGATGTGACCATGGCGAGACTGAGACATAACTTTTGATCGAAAAATAATAGCAGGGTCAGTCTTGATATTTTCATTTATTGCCAGTTTGAATATTGCTTTGACGTCGATATAATATTTTATTGCTTGATCGTGATGTTTGAGTTCAGAATGCACCATTTCGATAATTTCTTCGGTTGACTCCTCATGCTCTGCTTCATTGGAAAAATCAACTGTTTCAACCTAAAAGAATTCTCGAAGTCAGTAATTAAAATCAAAGCGATATGTTGATATCTCAAGCTAGAATCATGAAAAAATATAAATTATGTTAAAGCAAACTTACTTTAGATGCCTTATCATCGAATCGTTTCTGCTTCTCATCTTCATCCTTCTTATCTTTCCCTTTCCCAACCTCCCCTTTCAAACGCATGTGATACTCGGTTACACGTTTTGAATAGAGTACATCATGTTTACTTTTCATTATACCTGTAAGGGAAATTCCCATTTTATTTTCTTTGGTATAATGTGTATGTGGAAACTTGCATCTTAATGTGATACAATAAATTCAATCTTCGACTACAATGTCTTACCGCAATTATTACAACGATAAGACTTTTCTTTTGGCTTAAAGCCCCGTCGTTCGATAATGACTTTCTGCTGTCCATGGTTCGCATTTGTCCCGAGACTGAATTCACTTGTAGAGCGGATGCTTTTATACATTCCAAAATTGTTTACACACTGCACAGAGATTCGCAAAATTTCGGCAGGCAGAAGAAATGAAATTAGCACACAAGTTTGTGAAATTTGGGCAATCTTTACTCAGCAAGGTTACACGTTTTGAATAGAGTACATGATGTTAATTTTTCATTACACCTGTAAGGAAAATTCCCTTTTTTATTTTCTTTGGCATAAGGTGTATGTGGAAACTTGTATCTTGGGCAAGGTGATAATTTTAATCAAGATCTGAGTAGATTCGCGCTAAATGAGATACAAGTATCTTGATTCAAATAGGCATTTGTATGTAGATCAGTTCGGCTTCCGTAATTTGCATTCGGTTGTGTCTTGCTTACTGAACTGTACCAACGATTGGTATGCAAATATTGACAGGGGGAAATATACCACCATGATTTTCATTGATCAAAAGAGAGCCTTTGATACAGTCGACCATGAAATTCTTCTGAATTAGATGCGTAATTACGGAATTGATGGTCTTGAACACCAATGGTTTAGCTCATACTTAGATAATCGCAGACAGCTCTGCAAGGTCATCGGCGTCACCTCCGATCCTGCTGAAATCAAAATTGGGGTACCTCAAGGTTCTTGCCTTTGACCGTCTCTAGTCTTGATTTACATTAGTGACCTTCCTTTTGCATTAAAAAAGGCAAAAGCAACAATGTATGCAGATTGCAGATGATACGGCGATTTCGTTCTCCTAAGATAATATAAAAGAGATTGATGCTGTTGTAAATGCTGAACTCGCCTGCCTTGAGAAATGGTTACAGGGTAACAAGCTTTCCTTCAATATTGTCAAGACACAGGCCATGATCATAGGATCGTCGCAAAAGTTGAGGAAAGTCGATACTCCAACGGCAACGATTCCTAAGTTTCAAGTAGATGGAAATGTTAAGGAAGTGACCTTGTTTAAGAAGCTAAATATCTTGGCCTTATGATTGATGACAATCTAAAATGGGAGTGCCTTGTTAAATGTACACAGAAGAAGATCTCTAGAGCTATTGAACTTTTAAAATATGCAAAACATTATGTACAAGAGGAAGCATTAAGGAATATGTATCTTAGTATTGTAAAACCCCACTTCAGTTATTGTTGCTCTGTTTTTGGATGTTGTGGGGCAACTAAATTGAAAACATTGCAGAACAGAGCTGCTAGAATTGTTACAAGTAGTCCACTTGAAACTTCATCTGCTCTTCTATTGCAGGGGCTTGGCTTGCCGTCAGTGACGGCCCCCTGAAAAGCAGTCCTGACGGATTGACGGGGCTACCGTGCATACATAATTAAAAATGAAAAAAAAATGAGTTGAGAGGCTGGTTAAACGAGAAAAATGTACAATGACTTATCAATCCTTAAATGACCTTGCATCTGAAAACCTAGGTAATATTATTTCCAGGTTGTCTGATGTTCATACCCGAGTTTTACGCAATACTAAATGCAATCTTGCTGTACTAAAAATGAAGACAGCTTATGGCCAAAATTTGTTTGCGGTTCGGGGAGCTGACAGATCTAATAAATTCGACTCTGAAGTGATGTTAGCCCTATCGATCAAGTCATTCAAAACAAAACTTAAAGCTTTGAATTCATTGAATATTCTTGGAAAGCTGAACTGCATCGCGACTACAATCTTTCCCTTTTCCTTTTTTTGATTTTAATATGAAAATTGTAATAGGTTTATATGTTTTTTTTTGCTGGGACCATTGAAAAGCAGTTGTTTGTTTTAGGTAAGTGAATTGTAACCCAGGATGGAATGAAAATGCAAAAAGTGGGAGGACTAGAGGTTCAACACTAAAACATTGCTTTCCGTCAAAAAGTGGGAGGACTAATATTTTTTATGCAATGAGACAGTGAATTAACCTTACTCATGCTTTAGCCCAACTCTTTATCATTTTCGTATGAAAAGCAAATAAAATGAAATTAGCACATGAGAAGAGCTATAAATTGTGAATCAAACTCATAACTCACATTTAAGTATGAATAACAAAGCAGGGAGCAGTAATGGTCCTTGTCAGCTTTCTAGAGAGGAGCATTTTTACTACTTTAATGGAGTCCTTCACATGGAGGATATGAGTATATATCTTGAATGGAAACGGGATTGTGAGCGAAGGGAACAGGAAAAGATGTCGTACTAATTTATATTGATAAAATTATTCCGTCTATAGAACGCTTTCCAACTCATACGGAAAGCATAGCAGCATTTCAAAGTTTTATCAGTCTCTGTGAGGAACTTGAATCAACACAAGGTCATTATATCGCATCTATGACAGCAAAACAGTTCCAAGACTTGGAAAAAGTCTCAGCGGATCGAAAAAGAAAATTCTTGCTAGATTCGTATCAAGAGATTGTTTCAGAAATGTCGGACAATGTGCACTGGAGAAGGATCGCAGCGTTAGTTGTTTTCTCAACACACTTTGCGAAGAAATTGCAGCAGAAAGATAAACTAAGCCTTGCTTGTATCTTGATATAGTGCTGCTTTAGATATCTGACAAATGCAGAATGTTTTATTTCAATGACTCGTTTGAGCTTGTTTAAAATCATATATAAAAAGACTTGAGTTGCTGTGATCCTATCATTAAGAGTTGGCTAGTTGTTATAAACCTTAATTGTTTTTAATCAAGAAAACGAACGATTTGAGATTAAAGTGTCCTTTTTCTCTCATTCGTGCTGGACATACATTAGTTCCGAAAATAATCGGACCCATATATTTCGGACAAAATATTTTCGGACCAAAAAATTTCGGAGGACATTTTACCTATTTCGGACGATTTGTCATTCCGATTTCGGACGACAGAAAAGGCTAGGTGTTTAGAATATTTCTTTGTAAAATGAACGAAACTATTCGAATTAAAATAGAATTAAAATAGACATCCTTTCCACTAATCGATTCTTGGGTAACTTAATGAGCATACAAGGACTCAAAATTTTGCTTTTGAAACTGATTTGCAAACGCGTTAAAATTTAAGTCTAACGATTGAAAATGAATTGTTGGATTTGAAGGAAGAAATTCGAGGCCTCCTTTCTAACTAAGAGAAAAAAGGGTGAAAATAAAATTCGGACGTTAAAAATTTCGGACTACCTAAAATTTCGGACACTAATACTTTCGGACAAACAAATTGTCCGAAATTAAAAGTGTCCGAAAATTTTCGGAACTAATGTAGTGGAAGCGGGAAAACCACATGCGTTGAAAAATTATTAAAAGGCTTTGATCTTGTAACAAGTGGTGGAGAGCGATATGGTAAGCTTTTATTGTTTAGTGATTCTAACCAACTAGGACTATTTCAATGTATACAGACTAGCTTCGATGGAGATAGCAGGTTTTTCACTGAAATCTAAGAGTATCTGTATGAATGGATAGAGACGAATGGGCAAGGAAGTACAATCATTGTAGATGATTTGAAGCATGAACTTGCAAATATGAAAGATAATTCCGCTCAAATGTGTTTGCTGATGAAGATCATCTACATGTTTATGTACCATTGTAAAAATCATCTATAGATTCACTCCACACTAGAATCTCCCCGTCTGTGTAGATATGGCTGATAAATATGCAACTATGGTAATGCTAACTTTGGATGAGTATAATCCTTTGATGGATAGGAAAAAAGGAGAAATTGATTCATTCTCTGTGAAGGTTCTTGATATTCCAACAGAAGCTTGTGTCTCGATAACAAAAGTGAAAATTCAAATCTTTCCATGAATATTACGACAACTAGGAGATTATTTCTCTAGAAACTGGAGGCTGGATAGCCAAGTGGTTAGAATGCCCCCCACGTTGGGAGTTCGAATCCTGATTAAGGTAATACTTATGTTTTCTTTATGATTTTTAATGATTTCAATTTCAATTCTGATTTAAATTTTAGTCTTATATTTGGCTTTAATTTTTATTCCGATTTTAATTTCCATTTCATTTTCCATCTTTATTTTCATTTCAATTTTTATGTACAATGTCATTGAATTTAACATTTCAGTTAAGATTAAAGACTGCAGGTAAAAATTTGGAAAAGATTAAGATTTATTCCAAGCTTCAGATTCAGTTCCACTTTAACATGAAGACAAGATTTAAATTAAAAACTAAGGATAAGACAGTCTTTAATTTCATTTTTAATTTGAATGTACAATTTTATTGAACTTAAGATTTCAGTTTAATACTAAGACTGCAGGTTAAAATTTGGAGAAAGATTAAGATCTCTTTTCAGTTTCAGATTCAGTTCCACTTCAACATTAAGATAAGATTCCAATTAAATCTGTGAACTTAAGATTTCAATTATTAAGGATTAAGATTTTAAGCCTTCAATTTTGAAGAAAATTAAGATTGGTTTAGGATGTAACATTCTGTTCTATTTTAAGAAAGATTTAGATTAAGATTATGAATTAAGTTTCACATCAGGTTAAGATTAATATAAAGATTAAGGTTACAGTTCAGATTATGATTAAGATCAAATTAAGATTAAGATTAAGATTAAGATTAAGATTAAGATTAAGATTAAGATTAAGATTAAGATTAAGATTTAGATTAAGATTAAGATTAAGATTAAGATTAAGATTAAGATTAAGATTAAGATTAAGATTAAGATTAAGATTAAGATTAAGATTAAGATTAAGATTAAGATTGAGATTGAGATTGAGATTGAGATTGAGATTGAGATTGAGATTGAGATTGAGATTGAGATTGAGATTGAGATTGAGATTGAGATTGAGATTGAGATTGAGATTAAGATTAATATTAAGATTAAGATTAAGATTAAGATTAAGATTAAGATTAAGATTAAGATTAAGATTAAGATTAAGATTAAGATTAAGATTAAGATGAAGATGAAGATGAAGATGAAGATGAAGATTAAGATTAAGATTAAGATTAAGATTAAGATTAAGATTAAGAATAAGATTAAGATTAAGATTAAGATTAAGATTCAGATTCAGATTCAGATCCGAATTCAGGTAGAAGTTAAGATTAAGATTCCATTTCAGATTAAGACTAAGATTAAGACTGAGGCCAAGGGAGTGTGAAGCGGAATTGCGCACGTGCACTCCTTGTCATGGATTCCCACTTTGAATCACCTCAGTTTAATATTGCTCAAGTGGCGTGTGGATCTCAAACTGCGAGTGGCCTAGCCATCTAAGCTTTAAATTTGTAGATTAAAGTAGTATACAATGGGAATACAAAATCTACTTGGCTTTTTAAGTGAGTTTGTTGAAGAGATCGAGCTTGGTTCTGCTCTTAGGCACAAAGTTGTTTGTTTTTATGCCTACATTTGGCTTTACAAAGGAGCACAATGCTGTCCATATCAACGTCCCATGGGTTTGCCTTGCGACGATCACATAAAATATTTGGTTAAGCAAGTTGAAGATTAATTCAAAGAGCACAAGGCCGACTTTAGTTTTTGATGGATGTGTACCCTAATTGAAGAGGTGAATATGCTGCTTAGGCTGGAGAGGAGGCAGGCAAAGCTAAGCAAGGGAAAGGAAGCTCTCACTATAGGTGATAGAGGTGAGGCTCTCAAATAGTTCTGGCAGGCAGTATCAATAACCCATAAAGATGCTATAGAAGCAATGAGGAGATGCAGGGGTTTAGGTGTTGACTGCATTGTAGCCCGTTTTGAAAGTGACTCTCAGTTTACATTTCTTCAGAAAGCTGGATTAATTGATCATATTATCACCGAAGATTCTGAATGGCTTGTTTCTGGCGATTAAGAGTACACCAAGGTTCTTTATTAGCTTGACTTTGAGAAAAACACGAGGCTGGTTCTTTCTATGTCTAATATGCTGGGAGCTTTTAACAATAAATTTTTGGAATTTGACAACAGAATGTTCAAAACAATAGCTGTGTTTGCAGGATGTGATTATCTACCATCGATTACAGGCATTGGCATAAAAAAGGCGTACAAGGTTGTGAAAGAGCATGAAGATCCAAATATTATTATCAACAAATTATTCAATGCAGGTTATTTAGTTCCTAATGGTTACCTTACAAAAGTTAAGAAAAGTCTAAACAATTTTTACCATCAGCTTGTTTATGACCCCCACACCTTCATGTTTTGCCATCTCAATCCCATACTTGACAACAAAGATGAGGTAATTAATGCTGAATTAGAGCTTGATATTCCATTGATAGACACAACTGAATTTGTACTAAGCAACATATCACCAGTCAATTTGAAAAAACCAACACCTTTGAACTGTCCTTTACCATCCCACCAGTAAATGTCTCCTCCATATTTATCTTCAAAACACAGCTACTTTCGTTAAACCAACCAAATCATAATATTCTTTACCTTGAACCCGTAATTGACATGCATGCCATAGAAAATGAAGACAAAGAAAAAAATGACTCTGCAGACTTGGAATTCACAGCCGATTTCAAAGTTTTGGGGACACGTTCTCACAGCTCAATGGAAGATGAACTGGAAAAGGCACATGCTCACTGGTTAAGATCACATTCTAATGTTTCTGCTCGACTTCAACCAGAGCCAGGAAATGTAAAAAAATGGAACTGCCATTTTGGTTCAGCTCAGTTATGGATGTGGTTTCAATTCTGTGGGATACATTGCAAGTGAAGTGACAAAAAATTTGAACTCTCTTCTTAATTCCAAGGCGGATTTCAATGTATCCGCAAAGCATATCTCATTCAATTTCTTGATAGGTGTCTCAGGGCACTATATGGCTCTTCAAATTACAAAAAGAGGAAGTTGGAGCAAAGATGTCAAGAAGCATAGCAAAACAACCAGTTAAAATGGACTCTCTCTGACACACAATCTTTCAACTTATATTTTAATATTCAAACTGTTATTCTAGATAAATTCTTACTGAAGATTCGTCATGTAGTACAAGGAGAGATTCAGGCACAATAATTGGGTGGCACCTTAAGAGGTTGGTAGTCTGGAAAGATTTTTTCCCTTAATGTGAGCAAAACATGTGCAATATACCATTGCTTCTTTCTGGCCAATGGGATTGGTAGGTTGTCAGCTTGCTTTGTTCTTTGTGAATGCTTCTTTTTGTAAAATGAAAATGTTTATACATATGCTACTTTAAGAAAGGAAGTTTTCCCAGCAAATTATAAGAAAGCAATAGGAACTAATTCTAGATGCTGCTTTTTGCCCTTGATAATTCATCTCATGCTGCATCATAGCATCTAAAAGATTCAAAAAATGTTTTAATGCCACAAATGATAAACAGTGATGCTTAACAAATCTTATATAGGTACTCGGGCTTCCTGTAACCCAGTTGTATGTTAGTGGCCAACTGTATTAATGTAGCCAACATGCAGGGGTTTCATGGGATGCCACCCACTCATTGCCACAGGATTTCATTACTGTGCCTGAGCTACTCTTTGTAAAACACGGAGAATCCTTCGTACGAATTTTTCTTCAATAAAGTGAAAGCTTATCTGTACTTCACAAAATGGCAAAGTGCATATCAAAATAATTCTTCAATAAACTAGTGTGCTATTGGTCTGAGCACAGAAGTTCTACTGGTGCAGGCTTTTTTGTGTGGTAATTATTGTCTTTGCATTGTATCAACTGGAATGGTCTTGTTTAAAATGTTTTTGAAAAATAACTGTTCCCTTGGTCTGAACCCAAGAAGGTATACTGATAAATGCTTTTGCTGATTGGAAAGTTCTTCCTTGAATAGAAAATATGTGAAATGTGTCTCCAGTGTCCTCTTTGGCTCAGCATAAAAAGCTATATATAAGAATGTTTCTTGAATAAAAAAAAAGTTATCTTGGTCTGAGCAAAAACGTCCTACTGGTACACACCTCTTTGTCTTGCTAAAAAAGTATTGTACTGAATGGTGTTTCTTGATGTATTTTTATACTTGGCATTTTGCCCTAATCATGTGTTGTGCTGATGACGACCAAAAGCAATGAGAGAGGGGGTGGAGAGAGAGAGAGAGAGAGCTATTGCCTCAACTACTCGCAAACTAATGTCATTTGGGGTGACAGCTTTCCCTTCAAATGTAGTTTATGCCACAGTGACATCGTGAAGTTTGATTATTCCAATAGTCAAGTGTCTCCTGCACAACTAAATTTAAAGAATGATTATTACCATGATTAATACTAAGACTCTGCATGTTATAACTATAACTATTTGTACTATTACTTTTACTATTTTTATATGTAGTGCATGAAGTGCATCTGTTATTCCTGTCTTGGGTACTATTTTCTCCTTAATTCAAGTGTCATAGGAGTTTAAATGGTAAAATGTAAAAGCTTCACAATGCAAAGGATATTGCTGAAAATGTTTCCACGTAGCCAGAAGTAAGCCTTGGAAAAAAAGAACTAAGCTCACAACCAAAAACGCAAATAAAATTGCCTGATGACATTCTTAAGACTGAATGGTACAATAGGTGAGCTAGAGAATGCAGAAATAACTGTTTTATAAATTTTTATTTGGATCAGGTGGTATTGGCAGTGTCTTGTCTCTTCAAACTTGTGGAACTTGGTTCTTACTGTGGTAGAGTTACGAATAGTAAGATCAGCACTTCTAGCACAGAAGACATCAGGATCATCTCTTCTAGATGGCTTTATGATGTCTAGTCTTTTCTTTCCTTTCAATGATGTTTGGTTAAATAATGCTAATGGTATATTGGAAAATCGATGTTTATGACCAGTCCAGTAATAAAAACTGATGTCAGAGCTGATTGTTTTGAGAAACTCATTCAGAATTTTGGGGAAAGAGTTGTAAAATCCTTTAGTATCAAATGTGTCTCCAAGAATTTCATGCAAAACCGATATGAATGACTCAACATCATCACTTGTTCCGGCTGATGGGTGTTCTGGAGGGATACTTCTTCTTGCATATTCATCTCTATGAAACTGCAGACTAGTCAAATTTTTAAACCAACCAACAACAACTTACCGTGTCAAACTATTAACTCTATCATGTGCTATTATTCGTGAAACATCAACATTTCTAAAATCTATGGAACCCTTGACACAACCGGGTATTAAATCTCTCAAAATCCGAAGCAACATGTTATGAATGCAAACTTACCTCTCTGCTTCACTAAGACCTCTTCCACCTACAGCTCGATGCAAATCTCGGATTAACTTTATAAGATGTGCCTCTTTCTGGCATCCCTTACCTTCCAAAAATTGAAGAACACCTAAAGACCATACAAATTCGCAATAATGCACATTCTGCTTCCTCTCACCAGTCAGTGCTTGCTTCGTTAGACCTGTGCTTGGATCTGCTAGAGCTTCTTTGAAACTTTGTTGTCAATGAATTGGAAGTTTCCCTAACGAAAGCATTCTTTAAGCCTCTTGAGTAAATGGCCATGATCCTCTCTTTCATGGAAATATTTTTTGCTGCTGTCACATAATTCAGGAAAATGACCATTGTGAATGAAATCAACATTTGAATCAAAATTTGCAGTGAAATCCTTTGGGTCGCAAAGAAATGGAAAGAATTTGCTCAGTAGAAAATGAATATGCCTTCCTCAACTGGTTTTCTATTTGCACACAGGTCTTGTAAAAATATCAAATCGTCAACTTGTATAGCTTCATGCTTTTACATTGGCTTCTTTGAAGCAGATAATGAGAAGTATTCTTTTATTATTTGATTGAGACTATCCTTGCTTCCTTGCGGGCATTCACCATAAGTTGAATAACAGATACAGGTCCGGTTGAACTTTGAGTTCTTATTGAGTTCCACTCCCAATCAAATCAGTTACAAGCCCAACAACCACAAGACCACGTGAAGTAAGAGCATCCCTCAACTCATATCTTAATTCCCGTACCTTGGCATCAGTAAGAGAACGAAATGGCATTGTTCTGACAGGAATTGCATAGAGTTTGATAATGCGTTTCTCATCAGAAATAATAAATATCAGCAAATGGGAAGCAACATCGCAATGTTTCAGAAACAAATTCTTTAGATATGGCAACAATTCCTCCCGTAAGTCAGCAAGTTGATTTGGAACATTTGAATGTACTGTTTGAGGTGATACAACAGGTGAAAGGATTGCATTAGCAGCTGATGAATACTTGTCAACTATTTCAAGCAGTTGTCGGTAACCTTCAACATCCCAAGCAAGAGCAAAAAGACTTTCGGAAGATGAATTCTTCTCGTCCACATTGCTATTGTAGACCTCTTTGACTCTTCTAATCCTTTATTCTAAAAACATCTGTCAACTTCCAACTCCAACAGCAACTCTCTAAGATCACTTACAAGGCTATTTTTCCTTTTACCAAGTCCGATACCACTACAAAACTCTCTCCACTTTCTTTAATATTCATATTGCTTCTGCAAAGCACCATCCCCAAGATCACTATCACCTGACCAGACATGAGATAGAGATTTCCTTAGGCCTTTCGACACATTACACCCATCTGCCTTTATCCAAAAACGACCTCCAAGATTTTCCTCTGCTATTTTATCCAGTACAACATTCTGAATAGCTGAAGACCGCTCTATGTCACTCTGCTGCACTTAAAACTAAATGGCACGACATCTTAGACCAGGAACATTGACCTTAGCCATCATTGACTCATTTACTTGCAAACACTTGAAAGGCTTCGACTTTGTGTCTCTACCCAGTCCATACTTGCTGGCTACATGTTCTTGACTGTTACCTCCCATTCTCATTTCATCTTTAGCTGCACTTGTGTTAAGGTTAGAGGGATCAACAGTCATGGCAATGTTTGTTTCTGCATCTGTCTGCAAAGACATGTAATTCAAGATGCTCATCTCTTATGCTTTTGCCAGAAGGTCTGCACCATTACTTTCACTAATGCTACAGTCACAGTCACAGTCAGGCATCATTTCAAGGGAAGAATCATCATTGGTAACAGCAGGCACTGACATTTGTTCTTGAGATTCACCAAACACATCACATTCCCATGCAGGCCCTCCACGCATGGACACCCATTGAACACAAAAATTGGCATATATACTCACTTGGCATTCTTCATAATCCTTTTCACATCTCAAATTATTTGTTTTCCTAAGAGAAAAGAACCTGACAATATAATCTAACAGTCCAAATGGCATTCTTCTTATTGGTAGCCTTGTCTGTGAGTTGTCATCTCTAAGCAGAAAACATCGTGCAGCATGATGAATGATGTTATCTTGAAGATAAAAAACTGCCTCTGCATATGTAGATAGACAATCTTTAGGAAATTTCTTTAAAAATTCTTCATGATCAGAAATCTCATTTACATATTCAATAAATATTTGATTAAGAATTTGGAGTTTCATTTTTGATGTCAATCTCTGAAAAATTCATAACACAAAACTGATAAGAGAGGATACTGAGGAACACGCGAACTCAAAGGATACATCATTGCTGTTGACTAACCTTTTACTTCTTTTCAGATAATCAACATTATAAATTTCTTCTGCACTCTCAATGGTTTCAAAAGTGGGAATTAAATATTTTATCACCTTTGTTCTCATTGAAGATTGTGTGCGTTTTTCACTCTGACCCTTCAGACACACATTGCGCAAATTTCTCCCAAGAAATTGGCTCTTTATGATGAGGCCACAGACAATTATGTTTGGGTTCCCAAAATAAGGCAATATATCCAACTAAGTGACACAATTCCTTATCAGACCATGAATATTTTTACCCACACTCAATCGAATCATTATCTTTTGTTGCTACTGAAGCAAAGAGCTCCTTACGTGAACTACATGAATTAGACACTTTATTACATTTTTTGCTTGCTGGTTTACCAGGAGTATTTCCTTGAATGACGATCGATTTTTATGCATCTTAGAGTGTGAAAAATGTGTTCAAAGACAAAAAATAAATGTGAATAGGCGTGCTTCAAACAATTTATTTCATTTTGCAATCGTCCATTTTATGAAATTGTATAGTGACATGGTAAACCTTTCTATAGTGATCCTAAAACATTTTCACTTTTGCAATACAGTTCAGCAGTACAAAAGACAAATAAAATGTTGGCTGACAGCAGGACCATTCCATATCCGTTTGGACTCGCCCAAGTCGTCTTTGATAAAATGAAGAGACAACTTGTGCCGAACAGCTCCTCATCAATTATTCATAAGACGTGTTGACCTTGCTTAACCACAAGGTTTGTAATAGGACCCAACCGGAAGAAATAAAAAACAATATCAGTATCTTGTCTACTTTTGGTCAAATATTTGACCTATCCAGATGTGAGCTGTTCAGTACAAGTTGTCTCTATTCAAATTAAGAAGCCTATTTTTCTACTATTTCTGCAACCACTATTTTGCATAACAACGTTATCTGTTATAAATGTATTTCAAAGATTAAAAACTGCATCCAATGGGTAAAGAAACAATGTTTATGAATGAACACTTACCTTCAAGTCAGACGAAAATTTGCTAAAAATCGACTGCCATGAGCTTTATAAGAAAAAAAGCTTCTGTGCCTGCGCCAACTTGCTTCATTCCCCCTGGACAAAGGGTTAGGTTAAGATTAAGATTAAGATTAAGATTAAGATTTAGATGAATGTTTAAGATCAAGATCCAAATAATGATTCTAACTTTAAGTTTAAGTTCAAAAACGAAAGACTGATACTTAGGCCAAGACTGACACAGAATAAGAATTGACATTAATGCATGTGGTGATTAAGAACAATATTAACATTAATTTTAAGTTTCAAAGTTATTTGACATTTACATCAAGATTAACATAAAGGTTCAGATAAAGACTGTTTTTAAAATGAGATTGAGTTTACAAATTAAGAATAACGTGAAGTTTAAGTTCAAAACTAAAAGACTGATACTTAGACCAAGACTAACACAGATTAAGACTAATGCCAAGATGAAGTTGAAAACTGACTAAGATTAAGATTGAGATTGAGATTAAGATTAAGATTAAGATTAAGATTAAGATTAAGATTAAGATTAAGATTAAGATTAAGATTAAGATTAAGATTAAGATTAAGATTAAGATTAAGATTAAGATTAAGATTAAGATTAAGATTAAGATTAAGATTAAGATTAAGATTAAGATTAAGATTAAGATTAAGATTAAGATTAAGATTAAGATTAAGATTAAGATTAAGATTAAGATTAAGATTAAGATTAAGATTAAGATTAAGATTAAGATTAAGATTAAGATTAAGATTAAGATTAAGATTAAGATTAAGATTAAGATTAAGATTAAGATTAAGATTAAGATTAAGATTAAGATTAAGATTAAGATTAAGATTAAGATTAAGATTAAGATTAAGATTAAGATTAAGATTAAGATTAAGATTAAGATTAAGATTAAGATTAAGATTAAGATTAAGATTAAGATTAAGATTAAGATTAAGATTAAGATTAAGATTAAGATTAAGATTAAGATTAAGATTAAGATTAAGATTAAGATTAAGATTAAGATTAAGATTAAGATTAAGATTAAGATTAAGATTAAGATTAAGATTAAGATTAAGATTAAGATTAAGATTAAGATTAAGATTAAGATTAAGATTCAGATTCAGATTCAGATTCATATTAAGATTCATATTAAGATTAACATTTAGATTGGGATCAAGGTTAACATTCCAATTCAGGTAGAAATTACGATTAAGATTCCATTTAAGTTGAAGACTAAGATTAAGACTAGACTAACATTAAGATTAGGATTGAGATTTACATTAACAGCAAATATAGCCACCTCAATGCACAGTACCTTTTCGGTGGAAGTTGTTATTGGTGGAGTTAATGGGAGGCAGTGGTCCTTGTGAGGTGGTGTTCTTAGACCGGCAAGGGCTAGTCTGTATATATTGAAATGGAAATGTTCATGGAAACTGATCTTGTAACCTTCATTTCTCCAAAGTTGTGAGCAGTTTACTTTTCCGACTTGCCCTCTGCTCTGCCACCTGTGGAGTAGGCCAGCCATCACCCTGTCATTTTCACTAACTTTGGGAATCTCTGGGGTAACTGGGGCTAACCTTTCTTTGATGTGTGTCATTAGTGCCAGTTTGAAAAATCGCCCGATTGCTTTCCTCAACGGATTATTGAAATCTGAAACCCGTGAAAATGGCTCTGTTGGTAAGGCGTCCTGTTTTGTGATCGATCGATTCCACTTAGGGGAGATTCTTTTTCCAACCAAATTTTATTTCTGTGGTTTTCATGGTGGAAATGCTTTTCAGAGGACAAGCGGAAAACTTGCTTTAGAATTATTTTAAAATTCGTTTGGTGTCAACATTTTTCAATCAAAGTTCCCAAAACAAAATTCATGTTTACATGAATAATTCAGTCAACTGGTTTGAATTGCGTTGTACAAATGCTTTTAACCCTCTTAATGGAAACAAAATGCCATTACCACATTTTAAAAGCTTATTCAGAAGTGCATTTCATTCAAAGCAAACAAACAATAACCCCTTTTTGAACAGTGCATTTGAAAGCAAACAAACCCCTTTACAAATGCCATCACAAAGCTCAAGCTATCCATTAAAGCTGCCTTGATAGCAGTATCTGACTAGTAGGAAAGAGGAAGATTGACTAACACAAGACCAACAAACAAGATCCTGTATAAAACCTGAGTTCTCCACCATCAGCTGGAAAATGCCTTCAATCTATTATATAGCTAAGTTTCCTATCGTGGATCTTTGGGGAATCCTCTCACAGGAAAGAAAAAATTAAACAAGGAAAGATAGAAAGTTAAAATTTTCTTCACCACATGAAAACTTGACCAACGAAGGAAAACAATGAGGAACAGAACTGCCGAAAATGAACAATAAAAAGACTGACGAACAGGACCAAGGCACAGGACTGAAGACCATGAACAATTCCAGGACTAAGGAACATGAGCAATAATAGGACTGACGAACTGGACCAAGGATCGGGACTGAAGAACATGAATAATTTCCGGACTAAGGAACATGAGCGATAATAAGACTGACGAACAGGACAAAGGAAGGGGACAGAAGACCATGAATAATTTCAGGACTAAGGAACAGGATAAAGGAAAGGGACTGAAGACCATGAATAATTTCGGGACTAAGAAACATAAACAATAACAAGACTAAGAAACAGGACCAAGGAATGGGACTGAAGACCATTAATTATGTAAGGACTAATCAACAGACCGTAGAGAAAGACTACTGCTGTACACTGACAAATTGGAAGCATAGGAACATCATTGTGAACTAAGGACCTTGCACTAAAAAGGGACCCTGGACCAGGACCAAGGATAAATACTAAAGATTAGAAACTAGGAGCTAAGTGGAGAGGCCGAGATCATTGAGGCGGAGCTCCTTGAGGCATTGGTCTTTGAGGCAGAGGTTCTTGAGGTAGAGGTCCTTGTGAGGCGGTCGTCAGAGACATCATCTTATAATAAGATTAACCCTTAGCTGGATATGAAGATTAACTTCAATATTAAGAATAATTTTAAGTTCAACTTTAAGACTAATTTAACATAACCATTAGATTAATATTAAGTCTCAGACAAAGATTAAGTTTAAGGTTAAGATGAAGATTAAGATTAAGATTAAGATAAAGAGTTTCAAGGTCACAATTTAGTTTAAGATTACATTAACATCGAGATTAAGATTTAAAAAAAGTCTAGCATTAAGATTAAGATTCAAGTTCAGTTCAAAGTTAAGATTAAGACTCCATCAAATCTCAAAACTAATATAAAGCCTGAGACTACGATTGAGATTAAGATTGGATTAAGATTATAATTCAGATTAACAGCAAATATAGCTTCTTTAATGCACAATGCCTTTGACGTGGAAGTTGTTATTGGCAGAGTTCATGAGAGGTTGTGGTCTTCACAAGGTGGTGGTCTTATATGGGCAAGGGCTGGTCTGTATATATTAACATTTTGTTTTAATTAATCATGGCCTCTGACCTCAAGGCCCGACCTCGTAACAGTAACTTTGAGGTCTCTGCAAGTCGTTTTGAGCTGCCGTTTTTGCACGATTTGACCGCCCTTGGGGTAGGTGAGCCAAGGCACCTGCTTTTTTCCCTCTCTTCTGTGGTATCTTGGGTAAATGGGCAAATCCTTCTTGGATCTGCGTTGTTGGTGCCCCTTTGAACAATCGCACGGTTGTCCTGGCTAAGTGGATTTCATTGTGATCAGTAGAAGATTATCTCAATGTTAGATTACGTAACAGCTTTGCCGAGTGGTTTTCGCCTTAGATGCAATATCTGTGTTTTCCCAGTTCGAATCCTGCCAATAGCACAACTTTTAGTTGTTTGTTTTTATGCGTCGGATTCATTTGAACTCTATTTAAAGTCCAAAAGTCACTTGACGTGAGAGCCCACAAATCTACGGAATCATTAAATTTAACCTGTATATTTACTTCTTCGAAATGTTGTCAAAGATCAACAAAGACAAACAAAGACCAAAACTACAAGATCAGCTTCGGAATTATTCACTCTTCTGGATTTCGTTTTCTTTGGGAAAATCACTTTCACAAATGCAGAAATTCCAACATCAACCTTGACCAATGACATAGCCTCTGCCTCAAGCTCATGACTCATGACTCGTGACATACTGCATGGAATGTGCGTGCAGCTGCAAAGGGCAAGGCCAATTTCTGGTTCTGATAAATCCTCATGAGCTTTGGTCATCGTCGTTTCCCAAACTGATCGAAGGTATGTTGCATTCTCATATTTTTCCTTCACAAGTTCTACCGGCTTCGTAAAATTTTGCATACCTTCTGCAGCAAGGAGCGGACTTGCACTATTTTTCAAGGGTGGCTTCATTGTATGAAAGGGGCCCGCAGAGTGTAACACATGTCTTAAAACGTGTGGTCATCTAACCAATGCAACAGAAAAAAACTCAATTAATGAATACGAAATTTGCTCGTGTTGTGCATGTTTAAATGTTCCGAAAGCAGGAGTCATGCTTAAATCGATTATAACATGTGTTTCAAAGTTGGAGCTGGAGGAGATACTCTGAATATTTAAGTAACCAAACAAAATAGATACAATATAGGAAGCATTTTTCAGGAAGAAATTTATACACGTACACGTACATAGCATAAACAAATAGAGTGAAATATAGCTAGTAACTGCATTGCTTTCAAAGTTGGTTGATTAAAGATAAGCAACCAACTAGCTTGAACTGAAATGCATTGATATCCGTTCAGCATTTGCGGTCAAGCTCCTTCATTCAGTGGCCATGCAGCAGACATTATAAAGACAGACTGCAAGGGAAGTTGGCTGAAAGTTTTGTTTTTTTACGCCAAGCTTACTGCAAAGCCTCTGGCATTAAACTTACGTGAAACGTAACGTTTTCGTAGGCTACATCTGTATCAGATAACGCAAAAAGCTCTTTCTTCTCGAAGAGTTACTTGCTAGAAATTTGCTTAGCTTGCGACTTTTGAGGTGACCGTTCACCGCCGCCGCTTAATCACGTGCACAACCTTATCAATATCTCTACAACTCTAAGACTCAAGTAGGTATTGCTATGTCTTGGTACAGATATTAATTTTTCGCAAAACTGTATGAGTTGATTTAAATAATAGTGATCTAGGTGTGACAGCTTCATTAGTGAATTCTAACGATGTTGGTTTCTTTTTCGACTTGCTCACTTCTTGGACTTTTGGTCTCTAGTAGGCATTTCGAAACATGAGTTGAATTTTAGAAAATTCATAGAATCACAAAGGTGGTCGACATTGTTTCCTTTTTTCTCCTCATCCGTTTGAAAGCGACAGCTTCAAAACCGAACTTTGGATTGAACTCGAAGAATCAGTCATCTTTGAAATCAGCAAAGTAACCGAACTGCCTGGATTATGATGGGTTCGTTAGATTAAGCTAATAAAGATGGCAAAGTTCTCGAGCAAATCAAATAGTTGTTTTTGTGAACAAGAATCAAGATCCCCCTTCCTTTTGCGAGCCCGGGACTCTGGAAACTGACTTCACACGTAAAAAATATTGACTTTCACCAGCATTTATATAAATTTAATGTCATTTTTTCTCAAAGAGAGCCCACTTTTTCTTTTTTCATTGGGGGACTAGGTGGTGATCGCCATCTAGCCACCCTAGCCAGTCCGTCCTT
Source organism: Chrysaora quinquecirrha (assembly GCA_014526335.1). Lineage (NCBI taxonomy): Eukaryota > Metazoa > Cnidaria > Scyphozoa > Semaeostomeae > Pelagiidae > Chrysaora > Chrysaora quinquecirrha. The sequence goes on from JACTAT010000259.1 coordinate 523,192, forward strand.
GTCTGCAGCTAGTTCTACTCCTGGCGTCTTATTTCCACAGCTAAATCGAAGTGAACCTAGACGGGTACCGGAAAAGAAAACTGCAGGATTTCTATTCTCTAGGCCTTATTTATATCCTCTGCTGAAAACAAAGAATTATTCTCAATTTTTCTATTATTTCCATAATTCCAAATAATTCTCATTTGCACAAACTGTTTATATATATGAAATTTTTCCTCATCATATCATTTTTGCCCTTACAGGCTTTGTGTTCCAGTGAGTCTTGCCTCTTCTCTGTTCATAATCAAATTGAATTCCATTCACTCACACTGGTAAGTTATTTTTCTATTTTCTTTACACATCAAATTTCATGAAAACACTAAGCCATAACTTTGCTTATGAAGCATACCCCACTAACAACTAAAAAGGTTGTCATCTTCTCACGCCAAGCAAATTTTAATTTTCCTTTTCTCTTCCAGATTTCTGGCAGACACCATTTAGACAGGTACAGGCGCAAAATCTTTTGAATATTGAAAACAGATATTGTCTGTGATATTTCCTATGTAAAATTTCATGCTCTTTCCGAATCTGCTTGTTACCAAATGATTCAGTGGTGGGTGTGACCGGGCGTGGTAATGTGACGTCATGTCAAATTTTTCCTGATTGGCCCATGTAAACGGTGGAAAACTAATTTAATCGAGTTGGAATATATCTTCGAAAGGAAATCATCGCAGCTTTCAGCCCCCTTGGTTTGAGGAAAGCACACGGGGGAGTCAGGGAGAGCCATGTTACCCCAATACTATTAAAATTTCATTGTCCCCCAGCACAAAACTTTGCTTTGTTATTTTCTTCAACAATGTGCCCCTCCCAAATTTTACCTCCCCACTCAGGGTGAAAAGGGGACAGGGGGAAGGGTTTCAAAACATCAGGGGACCATTAGAATTGTATGAAAATTTGAAAATGGGGTGAATTTTGGGTGCTGATTTCAAATATTTAACTCGCTTTTTAAAATTTTGACGATTAGGGGTCACGTTGGGGCAAGAGGGCAAATTAGGGGGCAAGAAATTCATGACATCAAGATCAAAATTGTATGAACATAAGTAAATGAGGGTGAATTCCAGGTGCTGATTTCAAAAATCTAATTCGTCTTTCAAAATTGTAATTTACAAGAAACTTGTAAATTAAGAGCAAATTCGGTCTGACAAACATAGAAACTTGGTTAACTCGTTGGGCAATAATGTGGTAGCTTTGAAAAAAGCTGTTTAATTAGTAGTAGCAAAGCAATGAAAAAGCTCTGCAAAGACTCAGACACCTTCAGCGTCTTGAGACTGACTGCTGGGCACATTAAATTCTCTAGCAATATGAAATTGATTCCAGCAATCTCTTCCTGTTGTATTGGAGCAAAGTGCCAAAGGATCACCAGGATTGGAACATTTCTTGCAAGCATATGATGTTTTCTTGTAGCATATTCGACATTTCAGCCTTTTCTCTTTGCTTGGTGTCTCTTCCAATGCAATTCTCTTTGGCTCGTGGCGACCTTTTCTTGGGGAAGCAAGTGCTGATTCCAGTGGTCTTTTCTTTGCGCGAGGCTTTTCAGATGGATAGTGAAGGATATCCATGCGTCCATGAAACATTTTAAATTTTGCATACCAGATACGAATCGCCTCAAAACGGAATGAACTTTGAGATAATGCATTTTTGGACAACTGATCGTGAAGATAGGGACAGTTGCGCCACAAGGTATGGGCATTCACCAGCACATACATCTCACAAAGGCTATCAAAAGTTCTGCTTTGCTTTCTTACACTTCTGCATTTGGTGCTGTAATATGACAACTGCTGATTCGTTCTGTCAACCCATCCGTATATTTCGCGATATAACGAAGCAACTTTTGGTACATGAATGATGACCTTTTCTCTTCCTTGGTGAACTTCGATTGTTTCCCAGTGCTGGCGTCCTGATTCGATGTCGTTATCCAAGAAAACTACCAAATTGTTGTCATTCCAGTAGGTAAGATTTAGGTAGTTCTTATACAGAGACTTAGAAAACCCTCGAAAGAATACTCTTGCTGAATGCAGATTGTCCTTATGACTACTTGGAAGATGGGCTGTGTTACCTCTCTGTGTAGCGATCAATCTTGTGTACCACTTGCTTTTCGCATCTTCCATCAGTTTAGTTGTAGGAAAACCACTGTCCATGACAACCAAACGACCACTATCTTTAAATTCCGAAATCAGCTGTTCCACAATGTCATAATTCTTGCCATTTTCAGGATACTTGTATGATTTTTTACCAACCTTGACAACATGGTTTGCAACAAAATTTCCTTCATGTGTCCCATTGTCACTAACTTTGCAAATTGTCCAGCCCATTCTTACTGGTTTGTCGGGATTTCTGATCTTGTAAGGGTTTCTTTAACTTTTGCATGTAGCTCTTTCTTCGTCTTTACACATTTTCCAGCCAAGTGACCATTTCGACAAGGACTTCTCTCTTAAATATTCCACACCAGCATTGATATTCTGCAGTGGGTGGTAGGAAGGATGGTCTTTTCGGGGCAGTGTTGAAACTTTGACAACTCGAAAGTGCTTGAGCATCAGCCTGAAAACTTCACGACTCATGGTCTTTTTTATTTCTGGTTGGGATTTCAGAGGATCTTCGTTCCAAGCCCATCTGTATTGCCGATAACCAAGAAGCCGTAAATGCCATTTAATTGCCAAGAAGCCTCTCATGAAATTGATGCCTGCCTCATCTGTTGAGATTTCTCAAACTTTTTCAACAAATGCGGGATCGGTAGAACCATGCTCATTCGTGCTCTCAATGCAAATGATAATAAATTCATCATCCATGATGCTTTCAATGACTTCATGAGGACTTGTGTCAGGTTGAAAAACAACAGCTGGCTTACCATACTCAGGTAGGTAGATGTTCCAAAGGATCAATGGCGTTTTGTGAATTTGGTTCTGGGACTGTTGACCAGTGACAGCAGGCAGCTTG
>JACTAT010000259.1:526664-559394 GCA_014526335.1 Chrysaora quinquecirrha
TTTAGAAAGGGGAAAATCATTAGTTTATCTTTAAACAAGAAATAAATGCTCGAAAACAGAAAATTTGAAACATGGAAGGAAATTAATTGAGTTTTGAACTGAAATATTTTAGACAGGTACAGGCGCAAAATCTTTTGAATATTGAAAACAGATATTGTCTGTGATATTTTTCCTACGTAAAATTTCATGCTCTTTCCGAATCTGCTTGTTACCACATGATTCCGCGGTGGGTGTGGTCGGGCGTGGTCATGTGACGTCATATCAAATTTTCCTATGTTTTGGCCCAAGAAAACGGTTTAAAACTTATTTAATCAAGTGAGAATATATCTTTAGAAAGAAATCGACGCTGCTTTCAGGCCTAAGGGTATGCAAGGAGAAGACAGGGAGAGACAGGGGGAGCCGTGTCCTCCCAATATTATTAAAATTCCTTTATTGGGTGTTGTCAAATGAGGTCTTGCTTAGTTTTTGTTAATTAGTCATTTAAAATAACAAACCATACCTAAAGTGTACTTTTAGGGAAGATATTCAGGGTCATCACTGTCATATTCATCGCTTTCAGAGCTAAAATCTTCAAATAACTTCTCCCAAAATTCTACTTCGCTCGCATTATCACCATGAACATCAAAGTCGTTATTCGATTCTTCTCTGTCTCTACATCTGTGATGTGCTGAGAATTTGGTCGGTTTTGTCTTGCTGTAGCTAATGAGGCGTTTGAGGACCATCATACCACCGTGGTTCCAAAACACCATCTTTACAATACCATCCTCTATCACAGGGATTTATTTTCTGAACGATTCGTGTGCCAAAGTTTTTGAGGTAATAAGCTGCCATGTTTGCTCGTTTTGTCTGATCCTGAGACTCACCAGATCTTCGTCGGATTTTCCATTGTATATTACGTTCTTTATGAAACTAGTCACATCTTGTTGGTCTTCAGCATCCAGTGTGAAGATACACGTCTTTGATGTATGGTAGAAATAGCTCGTCGTATCACAGCCTATGATAGCATGGAAGGCAGGAAGATAAATAGACGTTTCTCTTCCAAGAAATAGCGTATTTCGACGTTTAGGGGGTCAAATCAGGGGTAAAAAGGTGAAATGGGGCAAGGGCTTCAAAACATCAAATAACTACTAGAATTGTACAAAAATTAGTAATTGGGGTCACTTTTGGAAGCTAATTTCGAATATCTAACTTGTTTTTTAAAATTTTGACGTTTAGGGGGTAAATCAAGGGTAAAAAGGGGACAGGGGGCAAGGGCTTCAAAACATCAAATAACCACTAGAATTGTAGAAAAATTAGTAATTGGGGTCAATTTCAGGAGCTGATTTCGAATATCTAACTTGCATTTTAAAATTTTGACCTGAAGGGGGTCAAATCAATGGTAAGAAGAGGACAGGGGGCAAGGGTTTAAAAACATCAAATAACCACTAGAATCGTACAATAATTAGTAATTGGTATCAATTTCGGGAGCTAATTTCGAATATCTAACTCGTTTTTTAAAATTTTGACGTTTAGGGGGTCAAATCAAGGGTAAAAAGGGGACTGGGGCGAGTGCTTCAAAACATAAAATAACCACTAGAATTGTGAAAAAATTAGTAATTGGGGTCAATTTCGGGAGCTGATTTCGATTATCTAACTCTTCTTTTTTTAATTTTGATGTTTGCGTTGCGGGGTCAAATCAGGGGTGCATCGGTAAATAGGGGCAATAGTTTTAAACATCCAATAACCCTAAAAATTGTACGAAAATTTGGGGTTTGGGTGGATGAAGGCATCTAATTAACATCTTCGGGAACATTAACAATGTAGAGCAATCTCAGAATTGTGAATCTTTGACATTGATGGGCTATTTAGGTAAATTTGCTTTATCAGGTAATGAAGAAGTAATAAAAATTTCAACCTTATTTATGAAAAGTATTTTAAAAACCTTTACAAACCTTTTACAGTATATTGACATCATGACTTACATAAGGTATAAAGCTATAGCTATAACAGAAATCGTATGAATCGTATGAATCGAATGAATTGCGTTGATGAATTGCGAAAAGGACTGGGCCTATTCTCAAGATATGGCGGGAAATTAAAATTACCATGACGACAATAAGGGAAGTGCTGCAGCTACTTTCAAAGCCGTGTCGTGAAATGTCACATGCTTAACATTTTTAGCAATGGATTTTGAGTTTGACAGTGACATTTCCGACAACGAAAGTATAAGTGACATCTCCTCTGTATCCGAGTTGTTATTTGAAGACAATGAAGAGATCTTTTCTGGCGATGAAAATGAATTGTACGACCCTAAAGGCATCGAAAGTGATGACGACCAAGCTGCCTGCTGTCACTGGTCAACAGTCCCAGAACCAAATTCACAAAACGCCATTGATCCTTTGGAACATCTACCTACCTGAGTATGGTAAGCCAGCTGTTGTTTTTCAACCTGACACAAGTCCTCATGAAGTCATTGAAAGCATCATGGATGATGAATTTATTATCATTTGCATTGAGAGCACGAATAAGCATGGTTCTACCGATCCCGCATTTGTTGAAAAAGTTGAAGAAATCTCCACAGATGAGGCAGGCATCAATTTCATGAGAGGCTTCTTGGCAATTAAATGGCATTTACGGCTTCTTGTTTATCGGCAATACAGATGGGCTTGGAGCGAAGATCCTCTGAAATCCCAACCAGAAATAAAAAAGACCATGAGTCGTGAAGTTTTCAGGCTGATGCTCAAGCACTTTCGAGTTGTCAAAGTTTCAACACTGCACTGCCCCGAAAAGACCATCCTTCCTACCACCCACTGCAGAATATCAATGCTGGTGTTGAATTTTGAAGAGAGAAGTCCTTGTCGAAATGGTCACTTGGCTGGAAAATGTGTAAAGACGAAGGAAGAGCTACAAGCAAAAGTTAAAGAAACCCTTACAAGATCAGAAATCCCGACAAACCAGTAAGAATGGGCTGGACAATTTGCAAAGTTAGTGACAATAGGGACACATGAAGGAAATTTTGTTGCAAACCATGTTGTCAAGGTTGGTAAAAAATCATACAAGTATCCTGAAAATGGCAAGAATTATGACATTGTGGAACAGCTGATTTCGGAATTTAAAGATAGTGGTCGTTTGTTTGTCATGGACAGTGGTTTTCCTACAACTAAACTGATGGAAGATGCGAAAAGCAAGTGGAACACAAGATTGATCGCTACACAGAGAGGTAACACAGCCCATCTTCCAAGTAGTCATAAGGACAATCTGCATTCAGCAAGAGCATTCTTTCGAGGGTTTTCTAAGTCTCTGCATAAGAACTACCTAAATCTTACCTACTGGAATGACAACAATTTGGTAGTTTTCTTGGATAACGACATCGAATCAGGACGCCAGCACTGGGAAACAATCGAAGTTAACCAAGGAAGAGAAAAGGTCATCATTCATGTACCAAAAGTTGCTTCGTTATATCGCGAAATATACGGATGGGTTGACAGAACGAATCAGCAGTTGTCATATTACAGCACCAAATGCAGAAGTGCAAGAAAGCAAAGCAGAATTTTTGATAGCCTTTGTGAGATGTATGTGCTGGTGAATGCCCATACCTTGTGGCGCAACTGTCCCTATCTTCACGATCAGTTGTCCAAAAATGCATTATCTCAAAGTTCATTCCGTTTTGAGGCGATTCGTATCTGGTATGCAAAATTTGAAATGTTTCATGGACGCATGGATATCCTTCACTATCCATCTGAAAAGTGACGCGCAAAGAAATGACCACTGGAATCAGCACTTGCTTCCCCAAGAAAAGGTCGCCACGAGCCAAAGAGAATTGCATTGGAAGAGACATCAAGCAAAGAGAAAAGGCTGAAACGTCGAAAATGCTACAAGAAAACATCACATGCTTGCAAGAAATGTTCCAATCCTGGTGATCCTTTGGCACTTTGCTCCAATACAACAGGAAGAGATTGCTGGAATCAATTTCATATTGCTAGAGAATTTAATGTGCCCAGCAGTCAGTCTCAAGATGCTGAAGATGTCTGAGTCTTTGCAGAGCTTTTTCATTGCTTTGCTACTACTAATTAAACAGCTTTTTTCAAAGCTACCACATTATTGCCCAACGAGTTAACCAAGTTGCTATGTTTGTCAGACCGAACTTACTCTTAATTTACAAGTTTCCTGTAAATTACAATTGTGAAAGACGAATTAGATTTTTGAAATCAGCACCTGGAATTCACCCTCATTTACTTATGTTCATACAATTTTGATCTTGATGTCATGAATTTCTTGCCCCCTAATTTGCCCTCTTGGTCCAATGTGACCCCTAATCGTCAAAATTTTAAAAAGCGAGTTAAATATTTGAAATCAGCACCCAAAATTCACCCCATTTTCAAATTTTCATACAATTCTAATGGTCCCCTGATGTTTTGAAACCCTTCCCCCTGTCCCCTTTTCACCCTGAGTGGGGAGGTAAAATTTGGGAGGGGCACATTGTTGAAGAAAATAACAAAACAAAGTTTTGTGCTCGGGGTCAATGAAATTTTATAGTATTGGGGTAGCATGGCTCCCCTGACTCCCCCGTGCTTTCCTCATACCAAGGGGGCTGAAAGCTGCGATGATTTCCTTTCAAAGATATATTCCAACTCGATTAAATTAGTTTTCCACCGTTTACCTGGGCCAAACATAGGAAAAACTTGACATGACGTCACATTACCACGCCCGGTCACACCCACCACTGAATCATTTGGTAACAAGCAGATTCGGAAAGAGCATGAAATTTTACATAGGAAATATCACAGACAATATCTGTTTTCAATATTCAAAAGATTTTGCACCTGTACCTGTCTAAATGGTGTCTGCCAGAAATCTGGAAGAGAAAAGGAAAATTAAAATTTGCTTGGCGGGAGAAGATGACAACCTTTTTTGTTGTTAGTTGGTATACTTCATAAGCAAAGTTATGGCTTTGTGTTTTCATGAAATTTGATGTGTAAAGAAAATAGAAAAATAACTTACCAGTTTGATTGAAAGGAATTCAATTTGATTATGAACAGAGGAGAGGCAAGACTCACTGGAACACAAAGCCTGTAAGGGCAAAAATAATATGGTGAGGAGAAATTTCATATATATGAACAGTTTGTGCAAATGAGAATTATTTGGAATTATGGAAATAATAGAAAAATTGAGAATAATTCTCTGTTTTCAGCAGAGGATCAACTGAATGAAGGAGCTTGACCGCAAATGCTGAACGGATATCAATGCATTTCAGTTCAAGCTAGTTGGTTGGTTATCTTTAATCAACCAACTTTGAAAGCAATGCAGTTGCTAGCTATATTTCACTCTATTTGTTTATGCTATGTACGTGTACGTGTATAAATTTCTTCCTGAAAAATGCTTCCTATATTGTATCTATTTTGTTTGGTTACTTAAATATTCAGAGTATCTCCTCCAGCTCCAACTTTGAAACACATGTTATAATCGATTTAAGCATGACTCCTGCTTTCGGAACATTTAAACATGCACAACACGAGCAAATTTCGTATTCATTAATTGAGTTTTTTTCTGTTGCATTGGCTAGATGACCACACGTTTTAAGACATGTGTTACGCTCTGCGGGCCCCTTTCATACAATGAAGCCACCCTTGAAAAATAGTGCAAGTCCGCTCCTTGCTGCAGAAGGTATGCAAAATTTTACGAAGCCGGCAGAACTTGTGAAGGGAAAATATGAGAATGCAACATACCTTCGATCAGTTTGGGAAATGACAATGACCAAAGCTCATGAGGATTTATCAGAATCAGAAATTGGCCTTGCCCTTTGCAGCTGCACGCACATTCCATGCAGTATGTCACGAGTCACGAGTCATGAGCTTGAGGCAGAGGCTATGTCATTGGTCAAGGTTGATGTTGGAATTTCTGCATTTGTGAAAGTGATTTTCCCAAAGAAAACGAAATCCAGAAGAGTGAATAATTCCGAAGCTGATCTTGTAGTTTTGGTCTTTGTTTGTCTTTGTTGATCTTTGACAACATTTCGAAGAAGTAAATATACAGGTTAAATTTAATGATTCCGTAGATTTGTGGGCTCTCACGTCAAGTGACTTTTGGACTTTAAATAGAGTTTAAATGAATCCGACGCATAAAAACAAACAACTAAAAGTTGTGCTATTGGCAGGATTCAAACTGGGAAAACACAGATATTGCATCTAAGGCGAAAACCACTCGGCAAAGCTTTTACGTAATCTAACATTGAGATAATCTTCTACTGATCACAATGAAATCCACTTAGCCAGGACAACTGTGCGATTGTTCAAAGGGGCACCAACAACGCAGATCCAAGAAGGGTTTGCCCATTTACCCAAGATACCACAGAAGAGAGGGAAAAAAGCAGGTGCTTTGGCTCACCTACCCCAAGGGCGGTCAAATCGTGCAAAAACGGCAGCTCAAAACGACTTGCAGAGACCTCAAAGTTACTGTTACGAGGTCGGGCCTTGAGGTCAGAGGCCATGATTAATTAAAATACAATGTTAATATATACAGACCAGCTCTTGCCCATATAGGACCACCACCTTGCGAAGACCACAACCTCTCATGAACTCTGCCAATAACAACTTCCACGTCAAAGGCATTGTGCATTAAAGAAGCTATATTTGCTGTTAATCTGAATTATAATCATAATCCGATCTTAATCTCAATCGTAGTCTCAGGCTTTATATTAGTTTTGAGATTTGATGGAGTCTTAATCTTAACTTTGAACTGAATTTGAATCTTTATCTTAATGTTAGACTTTTTTAAAATCTTAATCTCGATGTTAATGTAATCTTAAACTAAATTGTGACCTTGAAACTCTTAATCTTAATCTTAATCTTAATCTTAATCTTCATCTTAACCTTAAACTCAATCTTTGTCTGAGACTTAATATTAATCTAATGGTTATGTTAAATTAGTCTGAAAGTTGAACTTAAAATTATTCTTAATATTCAAGTTAATCTTCATCTTCAGCTTAGGGTTAATCTTATTATAAGATGATGTCTCTGGCGTCCGCCTCACAAGGACTTCTACCTCAAGAACCTCTGCCTCAAAGACCAACGCCTCAAGGAGCTCCGCCTCAATGACCTTGGCCTCTCCACCTAGCTCCTAGTTTCTAATCTTTAGTATTTATCCTTGGTCCTGGTCCAGGGTCCCTTTTTAGTGCAAGGTCCTTAGTTCACAATGATGTTCCTAAGCTTCCAATTTGTCAGTGTACAGCAGTAGTCTTTCTCTATGGTCTGTTGATTAGTCCTGACATAATTAATGGTCTTCAGTCCCATTCCTTGGTCCTGTTTCTTAGTCTTGTTATTGTTTATGTTTCTTAGTCCCGAAATTATTCATGGTCTTCAGTCCCTTTCCTTTATCCTGTTCCTTAGTCCTGAAATTATTCATGGTCTTCTGTCCCCTTCCTTTGTCCTGTTCGTCAGTCTTATTATCGCTCATGTTCCTTAGTCCGGAAATTATTCATGTTCTTCAGTCCCGTTCCTTGGTCCTGTTCGTCAGTCCTATTATTGCTCATGTTCCTTAGTCCTGAAATTGTTCATGGTCTTCAGTCCCGTGCCTTGGTCCTGTTCTTTAGTCTTTTTATTGTTCATTTTCGGCAGTTCTGTTCCTCATTGTTTTCCTTCGTTGGTCAAGTTTTCATGTGGCGAAGAAAATTTTAACTTTCTATCTTTCCTTGTTTAATTTTTTCTTCCCTGTGAGAGGATTCCCCAAAGATCCACGATAGGAAACTTAGCTATATAATAGATTGAAGGCATTTTCCAGCTGATGGTGGAGAACTCAGGTTTTATACAGGATCTTGTTTGTTGGTCTTGTGTTAGTCAATCTTCCTCTTTCCTGTTATAGTCAGATACTGCTATCAAGGCAGCTTTAATGGACAGCTTGAGCTTTGTGATGGCATTTGTAAAGGGGTTTGTTTGTTTTCAAATGCACTGTTCAAAAAGGGGTTTTTGTTTGTTTGCTTTGAATGAAATGCACTTCTGAATAAGCTTTTAAAATGTGGTAATGGCATTTTGTTTCCATTAAGAGGGTTAAAAGCATTTGCACAACGCAATTCAAACCAGTTTACTGAATTATTCATGTGAACATGAATTTTGTTTTGGGAACTTTGATTGAAAAATGTTAATACCAAACGAATTTTAAAATAATTCTAAAGCAGGTTTTCCGCTTGTCCTCTGAAAAGCATTTCCACCATGAAAACCACAGAAATAAAATTTGGTTGGAAAAGAATCTCCCCTAAGTGGAATCGATCGATCACAAAACAGGACGCCTTACCAACAGAACCATTTTCACGGGTTTCAGATTTCAATAATCCGTTTAGGAAAACAATCGGGCGATTTTTCAAACTGGCACTAATGACACACATCAAAGAAAGGTTAGCCCCAGAGATTCCCAAAGTTAGTGAAAATGACAGGGTGATGGCTGGCCTACTCCACAGGTCGCAGAGCAGAGGGCAAGTCGGAAAAGTAAACTGCTCACAACTTTGGAGAAATGAAGGTTACAAAATCAGTTTCCATGAAAATTTCCATTTCAATATATACAGACTAGCCCTTGCCCGTCTAAGACCACCACCTCACAAGGACCACTGCCTCCCATTAACTCCACCAATAACAACTTCCACCGAAAAGGTACTGTGCGTTGAGGTGGCTATATTTGCTGTTAATGTAAATCTCGATCCTAATCTTAATGTTAGTCTAGTCTTAATCTTAGTCTTCAACATAAATGGAATCTTAATTGTAATTTCTACCTGAATTGGAATGTTAACCTTGATCCTAATCTAAATGTTAATCTTAATTTGAATCTGAATCTGAATCTGAATCTTAATCTTAATCTTAATCTTAATCTTAATCTTAATCTTAATCTTAATCTTAATCTTAATCTTAATCTTAATCTTAATCTTAATCTTAATCTTAATCTTAATCTTAATCTTAATCTTTATCTTTATCTTTATCTTTATCTTTATCTTTATCTTTATCTTTATCTTTATCTTTATCTTTATCTTTATCTTTATCTTTATCTTTATCTTTATCTTTATCTTAATCTTAATCTTAATCTTAATCTTGATCTTGATCTTGATCTTAATCTTAATCTTAATCTTAATCTTAATCTTAATCTTAAGTTTAATCTTAATCTTAATCTTAATCTTAATCTTAATCTTAATCTTAATCTTAATCTTAATTTTAGTCTTAATCTTAATCTTAATCTTAATCTTAATCTTAATCTTAATCTTAATCTTAATCTTAATCTTAATCTTAATCTTAGTCAGTTTTCAACTTCATCTTGGCATTAGTTGTAGTCTGTGTTAGTCTTGGTCTAAGTATCAGTCTTTTAATTTTGAACTTAAACTTCACGTTATTCTTAATTTGTAAACTCAATCTCATTTTAAAATCAGTCTTTATCTGAACCTTAATGTTAATCTTGATGTATATGTCAAATAACTTTGAAACTTAAAATTAATGTTAATATTGTTCTTAATCACCACATGCATTAATGTCAATTCTTATTCCGTGTCAGTCTTGGCCTAAGTATCAGTCTTTCATTTTTGAACTTAAACTTAAAGTTAGAATCATAATTTGGATCTTGATCTTAAACATTCATCTAAATCTTAATCTTAATCTTAATCTTAATCTTAACCTAACCTTTTGTCCTGGGGGAATGAAGCGAGTTGGCGCAGGCACAGAAGCTTTTTTTCTTATAAAGCTCATGGTGGTCGATTGTTAGCAAATTTTCGTCTGACTTGAAGGTGAGTGTTCATTCATAAACATTGTTTCTTTACCCATTGGATGCAGTTTTAATCTTTGAAATACATTTATAACAGATAACGTTGTTATGCAAAATAGTGGTTGCAGAAATAGTAGAAAAATAGGCTTCTTAATTTGAATAGAGACAACTTGTACTGAACAGCTCACATCTGCATAGGTCAAATATTTGACCAAAAGTAGACAAGATACTGATATTGTTTTTCATTTCTTTCGGTTGGGTCCTATTACAAACCTTGTGGTTAAGCAAGGTCAACACGTCTTGTGAATAATTGATGAGGAGCTGTTCGGCACAAGTTGTCTCTTCATTTTATCAAAGACGACTTGGGCGAGTCCAAACGGATATGGAATGGTCCTGCTGTCAGCCAAAGTGTCTAATTCATTTAGTTCACGTAAGGAGCTGTTTGCTTCAGTAGCAACAAAAGATAATGATTGGATTGAGTGTGGGTAAAAATATTCATGGTCTGATAAGGAATTGTGTCACTTAGTTGGATATATTGCCTTATTTTAGGAACCCAAACATAATTGTCAGTAGCCTCATCATAAAGAGCCAATTTCTTGGGAGAAATTTGCGCAATGTGTGTCTGAAAGGTCAGAGTGAAAACGCACACAATCTTCAATGAGAACAAAGGTGATAAAATATTTAATTCCCATTTTTGAAACCATTGAGAGTGCAGAAGAAATTTATAATGTTGATTATCTGAAAAGAAGTAAAAGGTTAGTCAACAGCAATGATGTATCCTTTGAGTTTGCGTGTTCCTCAGTATCCTCTCTTATCAGTTTTGTGTTATGAATTTTTCAGAGATTGACATCAAAAATGAAACTCCAAATTGTTAATCAAATATTTATTGAATATGTAAATGAGATTTCTGATCATGAAGAATTTTAAAGAAATTTCCTAAAGATTGTCTATCTACATATGCAGAGGCAGTTTTTTATCTTCAAGATAACATCATTCATCATGCTGCACGATGTTTTCTGCTTAGAGATGACAACTCACAGACAAGGCTACCAATAAGAAGAATGCCATTTGGACTGTTAGATTATATTTTCAGGTTCTTTTCTCTAAAGAAAACAAATAATTTAAGATGTGAAAAGGATTATGAAGAATGCCAAGTGAGTATATATGCCAATTTATGTGTTAAATGGGTGTCCATGCGTGGAGGGCCTGCATGGGAATGTGATGTGTTTGGTGAATCTCAGGAACAAATGTCAGTGCCTGCTGTTACCAATGATGATTCTTCCCTTGAAATGATGCCTGACTGTGACGGTGACTGTAGCATTAGTAAATGTAATGGTGCAGACCTTCTGGCAAAAGCATAAGAGATGAGCATCTTGAATTACATGTCTTTGCAGACAGATGCAGAAACAAACATTGCCATGACTGTTGATCCCTCTAACCTTAACACAAGTGCAGCTAAAGATGAAATGAGAATGGGAGGTAACAGTCAAGAACATGTAGCCAGCAAGTATGGACTGGGTAGAGACACAAAGTCGAAGCCTTTCAAGTGTTTGCAAGTAAATGAGTCAATGATGGCTAAGGTCAATGTTCCTGGTTTGAGTTGTCGTGCCATTTATTTTTAAGTGCAGCAGAGTGACATAGAGCGGTCTTCAGCTATTCAGAATGTTGTACTGGATAAAATAGCAGAGGAAAATCTTGGAGGTCGTTTTTGGATAAAGGCAGATGGGTGTGATGTGTCGAAAGGCCTAAGGAAATCTCTATCTCATGTCTGGTCAGGTGATAGTGATCTTGGGGATGGTGCTTTGCAGAAGCAATATGAATATTAAAGAAAGTGGAGAGAGTTTTGTAGTGGTATCGGACTTGGTAAAAGGAAAAATAGCCTTGTAAGTGATCTTAGAGAGTTGTTGTTGGAGTTGGAAGTTGTAAGAGGTTTTTGGAATAAAGGATTAGAAGAGTCAAAGAGGTCTACAATAGCAATGTGGACGAGAAGAATTCATCTTCCGAAAGTCTTTTTGCTCTTGCTTGGGATGTTGAAGGTTGCCGACAACTGCTTGAAATGGTTGACAAGTATTCATCAGCTGCTAATGCAATCCTTTCACGTGTTGTATCACCTCAAACAGTAAATGCAAATGTTCCAAATCAACTTGCTGACTTATGGGAGGAATTGTTGCCATATCTAAAGAATTTGTTTCCGAAGCATTGCGATGTTGCTTCCCATTTGCTGATATTTATTATTTCTGATGAGAAACGCATTATGAAACTCTATGCAATTCCTGTCAGAACAATGCCATTTCGTTCTCTTACTGATGCCAAGGTACGGGAATTAAGATATGAGTTGAGGGATGCTCTTACTTCACGTGGTCTTGTGGTTGTTGGGCTTGTAACTGATTTGATTGGGAGTGGAACTCAATAAGAACTCAAAGTTCAACCAGACCTGTATCTGTTATTCAACTTATGGTGAATGCCCGCAAGGAAGCAAGGATAGTCTCAATCAAATAATAAAAGATTACTTCTCATTATCTGCTTCAAAGAAACCAATGAAAAAGCATGAAGCTATACAAGTTGAAGATTTGATATTTTTACAAGACCTGTGTGCAAATAGAAAACCAGTTGAGGAAGGCATATTCATTTTCTACTGAGCAAATTCTTTCCATTTCTTTGCGACCCAAAGGATTTCACTGTAAATTTTGATTCAAATGTTGATTTCATTAACAATGGTCATTTTCCTGAATTATGTGACAGCAGCAAAAAATATTTCCATGAAAGAGAGGATCATGGCCATTTACTCAAGAGGCTTAAAGAATGCTTTCGTTAGGGAAACTTCCAATTCATTGACAACAAAGTTTCAAAGAAGCTCTAGCAGATCCAAGCACAGGTCTAACGAAGCAAGCACTGACTGGTGAGAGGAAGCAGAATGTGCATTATTGCGAATTTGTATGGTCTTTAGGTGTTCTTCAATTTTTGGAAGGTAAGGGATGCCAGAAAGAGGCACATCTTATAAAGTTAATCCGAGATTTGCATCGAGCTGTAGGTGGTAGAGGTCTTAGTGAAGCAGAGAGGTAAGTTTGCATTCATAACATGTTACTTCGGATTTTGAGAGATTTAATACCGGGTTGTGTCAAGTGTTCCATAGATTTTAGAAATGTTGATGTTTCACGAATAATAGCACATGATAGAGTTAATAGTTTGACACGGTAAATTTTTGTTGGTTGGTTTGAAAATTTGACTAGTCTTCAGTTTCATAGAGATGAATATGCAAGAAGAAGTATTCCTCCAGAACACCCATCAGCCGGAACAAGTGATGATGTTGAGTCATTCATATCGGTTTTGCATGAAATTCTTGGAGACACACTTGATACTAAAGGATTTTACAACTCTTTCCCCAAAATTCTGAATGAGTTTCTCAAAACAATCAGCTCTGACATCAGATTTTATTACTGGACTGGTCATAAACATCGATTTTCCAATATACCATTAGCATTATTTAACCAACTATCATTGAAAGGAAAGAAAAGACTAGACATCATAAAGCCATCTAGAAGAGATGATCCTGATGTCTTCTGTGCTAGCAGTGCTGATCTTACTATTCATAACGCTACCACAGTAAGAACCAAGTTCCACAAGTTTGAGGAGACAACACACTGCCAATACCACCTGATCCAAATCAAAATTTATAAAACCGTTATTTCTGCATTCTCTAGCTCACTTATTGTACCATTCAGTCTTAAGGATGTCATCAGGCAATTTTATTTGCTTTTTTGGTTGTGAGCTTAGTTCTTTTTTTCCAAGGCTTACTTCTGGCTACGTGGAAACATTTTCAGCAATATCCTTTGCATTGTGAAGCTTTTAAATTTTACCATTTAAACTCCTATGACACATGAATGAAAGAAAAAATAGTACCCAAGACAGGAATAACAAATGCACTCCAAGCACTACATATAAAAATAGTAAAAGTAATAGTATAAATAGTTATAGTTATAACATGCAGAGTCTTAGTATTAATCATCGTAATAATCATTCTGTAAATTTTGTTGTGCAGGAGACACTTGACTCTTGGAATAGTCAAACTTCACGATGTCACTGTGGCATAAACTACATTGGAAGGGAAAGCTGTCACCCCAAATGACATTAGTTTGCGAGTAGTTGAGGCAATAGCTCTCTCTCTCTCTCTCTCCACCCCCTCTCTCATTGCTTTTGGTCGTCATCAGCACAACACATGATTAGGGCAAAATGCCAAATATTAAAATACATCAAGAAACACCATTCAGTACAATACTTTTTTAGCAAGACAAAGAAGTGTGTACCAGTAGGACGTTTTTGCTCAGACCAAGAGAACATTTATTTTATTCAAGAAACATTCTTATATATAGCTTTTTATGCTGAGCCAAAGAGGACACTGGAGACACATTTCACATATTTTCTATTCAAGGAAGAACTTTCCAATCAGCAAAAGCATTTATCAGTATACCTTCTTGGGTTCAGACCAAGAGAACATTTATTTTTCAAAAACATTTTAAACAAGACCATTCCAGTTGATACAATGCAAAGACAATAATTACCACACAAAAAAGCCTGCACCAGTAGAACTTTTGTGCTCAGACCAATAGCACACTAGTTTATTGAAGAATTATTTTGATATGCACCTTGCCATTTTGTGAAGTACAGATAAGCATTCACTTTATTGAAGAAAATTCGTACGAAGGATTCTCCATGTTTTACAAAGAGTAGCTCAGGCACAGTAATGAAATCCTGTGACAATGAGTGGGTGGCATCCCATGAAACCCCTGCATGTTGGCTACATTAATACAGTTGGCCATTAACATACAACTGGGTGACAGGAAGCCCGAGTACCTATATAAGATTTGTTAAGCATCACTATTTATCATTTGTGGCATTAAAAAATTTTTTTAATCTTTTAGATGCTATGATGTAGCATGAGATGAATTATCAAGGGCAAAAAGCAGCATCTAGAATTAGTTCCTATTGCTTTCTAATAATTTGCTGGGAAAACTTCCTTTCCTAAAGTAGCATGTGTATAAACATTTTCATTTTACAAAAAGAAGCATTCACAAAGAACAAAGCAAGCTGACAATCTACCAATCCCGCCTTGGAATTTTTTGTCACTTCACTTGCAATGTATCCCACAGAATTGAAACCACATCCATAATTGAGCTGAACCAAAATGGCATTTCCATTTTTTTACATTTCCTGGCTCTGGTTGAAGTCGAGCAGAAACATTAGAATGTGATCTTAACCAGTGAGCATGTGCCTTGTCCAGTTCATCTTCCATCGAGCTGTGAGAACGTGTCCCCAAAACTTTGAAATCGGCTGTGAATTCCAAGTCTGCAGAGTCATTTTTTCTTTGTCTTCATTTTCTATGGCATGCATGTCAATTACGGGTTCAAGGTAAAGAATATTATGATTTGGTTGGTTTAACGAAAGTAGCTGTGTTTTGAAGATAAATATGGAGGAGACATTTACTGGTGGGATGGTAAAGGACAGTTCAAAGGTGTTGGTTTTTCCAAATTGAATGGTGATATGTTGCTTAGTACAAATTCAGTTGTGTCTATCAATGGAATATCAAGCTCTAATTCAGCATTAATTACCTCATCTGTGTTGTCAAGTATGGGATTGAGATGGCAAAACATGAAGGTGTGGGGGTCATAAACAAGCTGATGGTAAAAATTGTTTAGATTTTTCTTAACTTTTGTAAGGTAACCATTAGGAACTAAATAACCTGCATTGAATAATTTGTTGATAATAATATTTGGATCTTCATGCTCTTTCACAACCTTGTACGCCTTCTTTATTCCAATGCCTGTAATCGATGGTAGATAATCACATCCTGCAAACACAGCTATTGTTTTGAACATTCTGTTGTCAAATCCCAAAAATGTATTGTTAAAAGCTCCCAGCATATTAGACATAGAAAGAACCAGCCTCGTGTTTTTCTCAAAGTCAAGCTAATAAAGAACCTTGGCGTACTCTTAATCGCCAAAAACAAGCCATTCAGAATCTTCGGTGATAATATGATCAATTAATCCAGCTTTCTGAAGAAATGTAAGCTGAGAGTCACTTTCAAAACGGGCTACAATGCAGTCAACACCTAAACCCCTGCATCTCCTCATTGCTTCTATGGCATCTTTATGGGTTATTGATACTGACTGCCAGAACTATTTGAGAGCCTCACCTCTATCACTTATAGTGAGAGCTTCCTTTCCCTTGCTTAGCTTTGCCTGCCTCCTCTCCAGCCTAAGCGCATATTCACCTCTCTTCAATTAGGGTACACATCCATCAAAAACTAAAGTCGGCCTTGTGCTCTTTGAATTAATTTTCAACTTGCTTAACCAAATATTTTATGTGATCGTCGCAAGGCAAACCCATGGCAAGTTGATATGGACAGCATTGTGCTCCTTTGTAAAGCCAAATGTAGGCATAAAAAAACAAACAACTTTGTGCCTAAAAGCAGAACCAAGCTCGATCTCTTCAACAAACTCACTTAAAAGCCAAGTAGATTTTGTATTCCCATTTTATACTACTTTAATCTACAAATTTAAAGCTTAGATGGCTAGGTCACTCGCAGTTTGAGATCCACACGCCACCTGAGCAATTTTAAACTGAGGTGTTTCAAAGAGGGAATCCATGACAAGGAGTGCACGTGCCCAATTCCGCTTCACACTCCCTTGGCCTCAGTCTTAATCTTAGTCTTAATCTGAAATGGAATCTTAATCTTAACTTCTACCTGAATTCGGATCTGAATCTTACTCTTAATCTTAATCTTAATCTTAATCTTAATCTTAATCTTAATCTTAATCTTAATCTTAATCTTAATCTTAATCTTAATCTTAATCTTAATCTTAATCTTAATCTTAATCTTAATCTTAATCTTAATCTTAATATTAATCTTAATCTTAATCTTAATCTTAATCTTAATCTTAATCTTAATCTTAATCTTAATCTTAATCTTAATCTTAATCTTAATCTTAATCTTAATCTTAATCTTAATCTTAATCTTAATCTTAATCTTAATCTTAATCTTAATCTTAATCTTAATCTTAATCTTAATCTTAATCTTAATCTTAATCTTAATCTTAATCTTAATCTTAATCTTAATCTTAATCTTAATCTTAATCTTAATCTTAATCTTAATCTTAATATTAATCTTAATTTGATCTTAATCATAATCTGAACTGCAACCTTAATCTTAATATTAATCTTAACCTGATGTGAAACTTAATTCCTAATCTTAGTCTAAATCTTTCTTAAAATAGAACAGAATGTTATATCCTAAACCAATATTAATTTTCTTCAAAATTGAAGGCTTAATCCTTAATAATTGAAATCTTAAGTTCACAGATTTAATTTGGAATCTTATCTTAATGTTGAAGTGGAACTGAATCTGAAACTGAAAAGAAATCTTAATCTTTCTCCGAATTTTAACCTGCAGTCTTAGTATTAAACTGAAATCTTAAGTTCAATAAAATTGTACATTCAAATTAAAATGAAATTAAAGACTGTCTTAACCTTAGTTTTTAATTTAAATCTTGTCTTAATGTTAAAGTGGAACTGAATCTGAAGCTTGAATAAATCTTAATCTTTTCCAAATTTTTACCTGCAGTCTTTAATCTTAACTGAAATGTTAAGTTCAATGACATTGTACATAAAATTGAAATGAAAATAAAGATGGAAAATGAAATGGAAATTAAAATCGGAATCAAAATTAAAGCCAAATATGAGACTAAAGTTTAAATCAGAATTGAAATTGGAATCATTAAAATCATAAAAAAACATAAATATTACCTTAATCAGGATTCGAACTCCCAACGTGGGGGCATTCTAACCACTTGGCTATCCAGCCTCCAGTTTCTAGAGAAATAATCTCCTAGTCGTCGTAATATTCATGGAATGATTTGAATTTTCACTTTTGTTATCGAGACACAAGCTTCTGTTGGAATATCAAGAACCTTCACAGAGAATGAATCAATTTCTTCTTTTTTCCTATCCATCAAAGGATTATACTCATCCAAAGTTAGCATTACCATAATTGCATATTTATCAGCCATATCTACACAGACGGGGAGATTCTAGTGTGGAGTGAATTTATAGATGATTTTTACAATGGTACATAAACATGTAGATGATCTTCATCAGCAAATACATTTGAGCGGAATTATCTTTCATATTTGCAAGTTCATGCTTCAAATCATCTACAATGATTGTACGTCCTTGCCCATTCGTCTCTATCCACTCATACAGATACTCTTAGATTTCAGTGAAAAACCTGCTATCTCCATCGAAGCTAGTCTGTATACATTGAAATAGTCCTAGTTGGTTAGAATCACTAAACAATAAAAGCTTACGATATCGCTCTCCACCATTTGTTACAAGTTGAAAGTCTTTTAATAATTTTTCAACGCATGTGGTTTTCCCGCTTCCACTACATTAGTTCCGAAAATTTTCGGACCATTTTAATTTCGGACAATTTGTTTGTCCGAAAGTATTAGTGTCCGAAATTTTAGGTAGTCCGAAATTTTTAACGTCCGAATTTTATTTTCACCCTTTTTCTTCTTACTTAGAAAGGAGGCCTCGGATTTCTTCCTTGAAATCCAACAAATCATTTTCAATCGTTAGACCAAAATTTTAACGCGTTTGCAAATCAGTTTCAACAGCGAAATTTTGAGTCCTGGTATGCTCATTAAGTTACCCAAGAATCGATTAGTGGAAAGGATGTGATTAAGTCTATTTTAATTCGAATAGTTTCGTTCATTTTACAAAGAAAAATTCTAAACACCTAGCCTTTTCTGTCGTCCGAAATCTGAATGACAATTCGTCCGAAATAGGTAAAATCTCCCCCGAAATTGTTTGGTCCGAAAATATTTTGTCCGAAATATATGGGTCCGATTATTTTCGGAACTAATGTATGTCCAGCACGAATGAGAGAAAAAGGACACTTTAATCTCAAATCGTTCGTTTTCTTGATTAAAAACAAGTGAGGTTTATAACAACTAGCCAACTCTTAATGATAGGATCACAGCAACTCAAGTCTTTTTATATATGATTTTAAACAAGCTCAAACGAGTCATTGAAATAAAACATTCTGCATTTGTCAGATATCTAAAGCAGCACTATATAAAGATACAAGCAAGACTTAATTTATCTTTCTGCTGCAATTTCTTCGCAAAGTGTGTTGAGAAAACAACTAACGCTGCGATCCTTCTCCAGTGCACATTGTCAGACATTTCTGAAACAATCTCTTGATACGAATCTAGCAAGAATTTTCTTTTTCGATCCGCTGAGATTTTTTCCAAGTCTTGGAACTGTTTTGCTATCATAGATGCGATATAATGACCTTGTGTTGATTCAAGTTCCTCACAGAGACTGATAAAACTTTGAAATGCTGCTATGCTTTCCGTATGAGTTGGAAAGCGTTCTATAGACGGAATAATTTTATCAATATAAATTAGTACGACATCTTTTCCTGTTCCCTTCGCTCACAATCCCGTTTCCATTCAAGACATATACTCATATCCTCCATGTGAAGGACTCCATTAAAGTAGTAAAAATGCTCCTCTCTAGAAAGCTGACAAGGACCATTACTGCTCCCTGCTTTGTTATTCATACTTAAATGTGAATTATGAGTTTGATTCACAATTTATAGCTCTTCTCATGTGCTAATTTCATTTTATTTGTTTTTCATACGAAAATGATAAAGAGTTGGGCTAATGCATGAGCAAGGTTAATTCACTGTCTCATTGCATAAAAAATCTTAGTCCTCCCACTTCTTGATGGAAAGCAATGTTTTAGTGTTGAACCTGGGTTACAATTCACTTACCTAAAACAAACAACTGCTTTTCAATGGTCCCAGCAAAAAAAACATATAAACCTATTACAATTTTCATATTAAAATCAAAAAAAGGAAAAGGGAAAGATTGTAGTCGCGATGCAGTTCAGCTTTCCAAGAATATTCAATGAATTCTAAGCTTTAAGTTTTGTTTTGAATGACTTGATCGATAGGGCTAACATCACTTCAGAGTCGAGTTTATTAGATCTGTCAGCTCCCCTAACCGCAAACAAATTTTGGCCATAAGCTGTCTTCATTTTCAGTACAGCAAGATTGCATTTAGCATTGCGTAAAACTCGGGTATGAACATCAGACAACCTGGAAATAATATTACCTAGGTATTCAGATGCAAGGTCATTTAAGGATTGATAAATCATTGTACATTTTTCTCGATTAACCAGCCTCTCAACTGACGGCCAGCCAAGCCCCTGTAATAGAAGAGCAGATGAAGTGTCAAGTGGACTATTTGTAACAATTCTAGCAGCTCTGTCCTGCAATGTTTTCAATTTAGTTGCCCCACAACATCCAAAAACAGAGCAACAATAACTGAAGTGGGGTTTTACAATACTAAGATACATATTCCTTAATGCTTGCTCTTGTACATAATGTTTTGCATATTTTAAAAGTTCAATAGCTCTAGAGATCTTCTTCTGTGTACATTTAACAAGGCTCTCCCATTTTAGATTGTCATCAATCATAAGGCCAAGATATTTAGCTTCCTAAACAAGGTCACTTCCTAAACATTTCCATCTACTTGAAACATAGGAATCGGTGCCGTTGGAGTATCGACTTTCCTCAACTTTTGCGACGATCCTATGATCATGGCCTGTGTCTTGACAATATTGAAGGAAAGCTTGTTACCCTATAACCATTTCTCAAGGCAGGCGAGTTCCGCATTTACAACAGCATCAATCTCTTTTATATTATCTGAAGAGAACGAAATCGCTGTATCATCTGCATACATTGTTGCTTTTGCCTTTTTTAATGCAAAAGGAAGGTCATCAATGTAAATCAAGAATGGAAACGGTCAAAGGCAAGAACCTTGAGGTACCCCAATTTTGATTTCAGCATGATCGGAAGTGACGCCGTTGACTTTGCAGAGCTGCCTGCGATTATCTAAGTATGAGGTAAACCACTGGTGTTCAAGACCATCGATTCCGTAATTACGCATCTAATTCAGAAGAATTTGATGGTCGACTGTATCAAAGGCTCTCTTTGATCAGTGAAAATCATGGTGGTATATTTCCCCTGTCAATATTTACATACCAATCGTTGGTACAGTTCAGTAAGCAAGACACAACCGAATGCAAATTACGGAAGCCGAACTGATCTACATATAAATGCCTATTTGAATCAAGATACTTGTATCTCATTTAGCGCGCCTCTACTCAGATCTTGATTAAAATTATCACCTTGTCCACTATTGACATTAATATAAAAGTTTCCACATACATATTATACCAAAGAAAATAAAAAGGGAATTTTCCTTACAGGTATAATGAAAAATTAACATCATGTACTCTATTCAAAACGTGTAACCATGCTGAGTAAAGATTGCCCAAATTTCGCAAACTTGTGTGCAAATTTCATTTTTTCTGCCTGCCGAAATTTTGCGAATCTCTGTGTAGTGTTTAAACAATTTGAAATGTATAAAAGCATCCGCTCTACAAGTGAATTCAGTCTCGGGGATAAATGCGAACCATGGACAAAAGAAAGTCATTATCGAACGACGGCGCCTTAAGCCAAAAGAAAAAGTCTTATCGTTGAAATAATTGCGGTAAGACATGAAGTCCAAGATTGAATTTATTGTATCACATTAAGATACAAGATTCCACATACACATTATACCAAAGAAAATAAAAATGGAATTTCCCTTACAGGTATAACGAAAAGTAAACATGATGTACTCTATTCAAAACGTGTAACCGAGTATCACATGCGTTTGAATGGGGAAGTTGGGAAAGGGGAAAGATAAGAAGGATGAATATGAGAAGCAGAAACGATTCGATGATAAGGCATCTAAAGTAATTTCGCTTTAACACAATTTATATTTTGTCATGATTCTAGCTTTGAGATATCAACATATCGCTTTGATTTTAATTACTGACTTCGAAAATTCTTTTAGCTTGAAACAGTTGATTTTTCCAATGAAGCAGAGCATGAGGAGTCAACTGAGGAAATTATCGAAATGGTGCGTTCTGAATTCAAACATCACGATCAAGCAATAAAATATTATATCGGCGTCAAAGCAATATTCAAACGGGCAATAAATGAAAATATCAAGACTGACCCTGCTATTAATTTCCGATCAAAATTTATGTCCCAGCCTCGCCATGGTCACATCCGGACAGAGTCACATCAAAAGTTAAGTCAGCGATTAAAAAAATTCTTGAAGATATTGAGAATTTCGCACATGAAGGAAGCGGCTGAGTGCACACGATGCAGTAAAAGGTGGGCGTTACATTCCAACACCAAAGAAGCTTGCCAAGAGAAAGGCCGTGGTTAACATTCGGAACAAGAATGTTGATGAATCTTTTGCTTGGTCCATATTGGCAGCTCTTCATCCTGTTGAAGAAAATGCTGAACGAGTCACGAACTATGTCAGATATCATGACACGTTGAATTTTATGGATTAACGTTTCCCGTCAAACTTGAAAACGGGTTGAAGACAAAACTACAAAAACTACAAAACAAATAATATTGTCAAAATGGTGGCTTAAAAGCGATATAACATTTTTTTATGTGTTCGACTTCATGGGGCATATTAACAAGACCACGAGACATCACACCCATATACCCCCTACACCCTATGTTGTATATACTTAATAAAACACCATATATTAGAACATATCCCAAAATCTCTCTAACTATCTCCTAGTACGATAGTATTCACAAAACATCAACATATCTCAAAATCTGCGCCATTCAACGGGCGCTGAGGGGCCTGTACTCACAAAGCGTCCTGCCTTTAAACCCTCGAAACGCTGAGTACAGGTGGACAGCTGATGAATCGTACCTAATAATTTCTATTCATACATCACTTTGATCTTCCTTTCCACCCTAGAATCCTTCTATACGCCTTCTATCGACCAAGCCTTACAGTCACTACAACTACTACGTGGCTCCCATCACCGTATGTTGAGTACGAATACTCCTATATTTTTTAGTTTGTCCCTTGTGGCTTTATATCATTTAAATAAAAAATAAATAACAACATCTTAGTACACGTCTTTTTATATAAAAAAGGGAGTTCATGCTGTGTCTATTACAGAAAAACTAGATGCTGCAGCAAATGTAAATCTTCTGTTACTACTTAATAAGGATGGCAACTCACACACCACTAGTCGATGGTGAGAAAAATAAATACACAAGCGGTATAACATTCATTGATTCACTAAACTTTCTAAATTCGTCTTTTTGACTTTGTAAAAACTAAGCAGTTTGCAAGTGATTATATACTGAAAATGGATGGTGTTATTGATGAGGAAATAAATGTTGGAGAATTTCGTGCTTGGACACCACAAGATGGAGATGCTGATGATTATGATAATTTGTTGAGTGACCATGAAAAGGATAATGATTTTTATACTGACGAAGATGAAGATTTCGAAAAATCTGAGAATGAGCAGCGTGCGTTGGAAGCTGATGATGATTACCGTAATAACTCTGTAACTGATGATTATGCATTAACAACTGATCAAGAAGAACGATTCCAAGAAGCAATTTATCCACATGAATGGGTGGAATTTTATAAAGTTTGAAGAGGCAGAACTACCAGCACACGATTCATTTTATAGCAGACTAGGTAAATGTAATATACCTCCTTGTGAATATCAAAATGCACAGGATGTTATGGTGTTTCTTTGAATGTGAATATTTTCAATATCAGGACTTGTATTTGAAAACTAATGTCAGGGGCGGATCCAGGGTTGCTAAAGTTGCTCAAGCAACTGTCAAATTTTCAAATAATGAAACTCGATTATTTTGTTTTCAATGTTTGTTTTAATGTTTGTTTTAATGTTTCACTGCGCGAACTAAATTTATTGATATCCTTCTTCGTTAAAAGTTTCAGAATTCAATATTGAATTAACCACTGCGGAGGCAGATTTACATTTCTTTAGGAATTCAATGGTCGTTTCGGCTAATTTCCAGACTGGAATAATGCTCCACTGTTTAAATGAACCAATCAATAGACAGAAAATGTTGCTCTCCTCCAATGGCTTCTCGAGTTTTCAGAATTGGCGGGAGCAACCTTGGGCCAGTCGTTTACTGCATACTGAGCAACCGTGATTAAAGCTTAACCAACCAAAACCTGGCATTGAGGGTGCTCTCATTATCTCCGTTTGAGCGGGAGCAACCTCGGGCAACTCTCTGGTTTTGAAATTTCCAGTTATCCAATTCTATTGCTTGAAAATAGTGCATTTTACCCAACGTGCATTGGCAGCAGTGACAAGAACGACAAGTGGGTTGAGTAGCAATTCGGTTGATGCAGTGAAATGGCTGCCTGCAGTAAACCTGAAAGTGTGCTTGAAAAGCTCTATATAATGTTAAATAATCCTGGTAAATCTGATGATATTTCTGGAATTATCAATGAATGTAACAGAGTAATAGAAAGGGGGACATTGTCAGCGAAACAGGAGAGATGGCGGGTTCCCACTTGCGATTTTTCGGACATGCAGTTCCCAGAGAGTCAGAGGGAAAAATGTGGTAACCTTCGCACCGTAAGGTAAAAAATAGACTGGAAAGTCAACTTATGTCTCTTTTTCATATTCCTAAAATCGGCTTTTTGTTTGATTATTTCATTAATGTTTCATCGACAGATAAATGTCTGAAAAAGCTCATTTTTAGTAGGAAGGAAGTAGGAAAGGAAGAATGTAACTTCGGTCGATGATAGGATTTATTTTATTTCAAAATTTATTCTTGATTTATTTCGCGATAATTTTCTTCAAAAGCTTAAGATTTTTCAAGTTTTAGATTAGTTATTGCCAGTGTATATCCTCTTTGTTTTGCCAATATAATTTCTAAGTGAATCCTCCAAGAGTTTTCTTGAAATTCTTGATAGGCCCGCCAGTTGTGTTGCGTGATCGAGGCTTACCGTGTACAGTACAACCGTTTCTATGAGTACAACAGTGGGCGTATTTTTAGAATCTGACAGTGTTTTTTGGTTTGTCTATATTAACGACTCATTACGAGTTTTGTTTTTCTTGAAAATACATATCGAAGTTAGCTAGGAATTTTGTAATAAGCAATTAGAATATATTATGCTGTAAACCATACTTTTACATACTTTCCTGTAATTAAATTGATAACAGAGATAAGGCAGCAATTTAATTACAATACATACATAATCATAATGAACTAATGCTCTTGCTCTATAGAACTCTGGCAAATGGCAATTGTTTGTATAACGCAGCTTCCCTTGCATTAATTGGACATGCAGGCTTATCAATGTATCTTCCTTGTGCAGCTAGGGATATAAACCCGATCGGGAGGAAAGTAGCTCGATCGGGATGAAAGAAGCCCGATCGGGATGAAAACAGAAAAATGCTTTTGCAAATTTTCCTCCCGATCGGGAGGAAAATGTAAGGAATGTCTATTTACGTATTCCGGGGGATATTTTAGATGCCATTTTCGGAATCTACGCCCCAGAAAACCCTGTTATGTGTAAAAAAATGTTGGGGTTCCCCGTGTGGATTTTCCAGAAATTGCGATTTTGTTAAAAATGACGTCATTTCCATTGTTCTACAGGCAGTTTATTGGAAATTTTGCGCAAAATTGCGTGGAGCACGAAAAAATGATGATAATTTTCACAAAAATTAGTTAATTTAGAAAGAAAGTTCCAAAACATTAGGCCAGGTCAACGGAAAACACGCAAGAAGGGTGCAGAACAATGGAAATGACGTCATTTTTAACAAAGTCGCAATTTCTGGAAAATCATGTGTATATATAAAAAAATAATGGAAAAATAAGAAATATACCAGTGTATATATAAAAAAATAATGGAAAAATAAGAAATATACCAGTAGTCGCACGGCACGCAGCACTGGGGATCCAGCCAGGAGGGAGGCACCCCCACCACATCCGAGACCGCGCATAATGTAAATGATGGAAAAGGAAGTAGAAAGGATAGAGTATAATGGTGACGAAGTTGCGCAGAAAACTGCGGCATGGTGAAAAGTAGTGCGAATCATCAGCTATCCACTCATGACTGCGTTTCGGGGGTTAGGACAGTACGCAATAGTGTCACGAGCCCCCCAGCATCAATTAAGATACCATCGCACTGTTGTCTAAAGAACATAAAGATAAAGTCGATGAAGATGAGTTGGAATCTGAGGAAGCGTACCGCTGCACCCGGAACAGGTTGCGCATGCGTGTATATATAATAAATGATTTAAAAATAAGAAATATACAGTAAGTATGCTCTTTTTTTCATCATAAAGTTAAAGTCAAAAGGGGGGTTGGGATCTCGGAATTTTTGTATGCGAAATAAGTTGCGCATGCGCCCCAATAAGACCTTGGCCTAGCCAGATAGCCGAAGCAAAGAGTATGGGTAGGAATAGACCAGTAATCCAGGTGTATTCTTTAATGTAAAGGAGAGAAATATCCACTTCGCTATTTGAATTTTGAGTTTATAAGTATATCAGTCAAATTCTTATTTCTTTTGAATGCCAGGACTGGTTGTTCTTCTGCCAAAAAGGAAATTTTTGAGAAAATTTGCCATTCCATATTTTTCTAAAATATGGAATGGCCTTGTTATTCCTTTAATTGACTCGAAACCTTCATAAATTCTACTTAGATGTGTTTGTAAGGCATATACAACCCTAGGGGGAAGGTTTCAGCAAAAAGAAGCGAGTCATTTTTGAGAAAATTGGCCATTCAATATTTTTCTAAAATATGGAATGGCCTTATTATTAATTCAATTGACTCCAAATCTTCATAAATTCTACTTAGATGTGTTTGTAAGGCATATACAACCCTTGGGGGAAGGTTTCAGCAAAAAGAAGCGAGTAATTTTTGAGAAAATTCGCCATTCCATATTTTTTTTAAAATATGGAATGGCCTTGTTATTCCTTCAATTGACTCAAACCTTCATAAATTCTTCTCAGATGTGTTTGTTAGTCATATACAACCCTAGGGGCAAGGATTCAGCAAAGAGAAGCAAGTAATTTTTGAGAAAATTTGCCATTCCATATTTTTCTAAAATATGGAATGGCTCTGTTTTTGTTTCATTATACTTTCAAAATTAAAAATATTGTCGCGATGTGTTTGGAAATTGCTTTTCTTTTGCATTTATGCATTTTGATACCATTCCATCATTCCATCAGTCCACTCCATCATTCCATAATCCATGTTTTAGAGATAGCCCTGCGAAACTATTGAAAGCATTAAAGGAAGTTTATAAAACTATTGACCTTTGAAGACCAAAAAATGAACAGCTTTATTGAAGGGCATAAACAGATAGAGTCGTTACAATAAATAATCCAAATGAAATCCAAACAATCGTACTGTATGAGAGTACCGTGAAACGGGGAACGATCTCCAGACCTCTAGTTCAAGAAAGCGGTGGTTTAAACAAGTGCGCCACAGTAGCAAATGGTGCTAATTGATGTTTATTGCCAAGTGATTGCGTTTTGTTAATGATACCATTAATGCTGACACTTACGGCGACTTCAAAGTTTACCTACGCATATTTGTGGTCAATCTATTGTTACATTTTGGCAGAAAAAGAGCGTCTTAGGTCTCTCTCCCTCTCTATACCTGTATCCGTGACATCGCATCCCCACATAATGTGCTCACCTTGGCACATAGAAATAAAGGTGCTACAACGGGTTGTTGAAAACGCTAGGATTGTTCAGAGCTTCTGGTTTTCTAAAAACCTTCGAAGGTTTTCTAGAAAATTTGGATTTTACGGGTTGTTTGAGGAACCCACAGCGGTTTTATCTGTGGATGGAAAGAACCCTCCGGGGTTCAGTGCCCAATGAAGGGTTTTTAGCGGTTGGGGGTTTTTCGATAAACCGTGGCAAAAATTTTCTAAAATTATTCGCTAATTAAGAAATTGTAGTGCAGCATAATAGAAACTTTTTTGAAGCGATTCCACATGTACGATTATAGCAGCGAACATGAAAATGTCGTAGCGCGAGCATTTCATTTCATTCGACCCAAGGCGCCCTGAAACCAAGCATTATTATTTCTTTTTTCATTTTTTCACTGGCTGGAGTCTTTGTTTTGAGGAAAACCAGAAATAATGGCTATCGGTCACTCGTCCTTCCTTTTGAAGTGCAGACAGAGAAACCCTTAAAGGCTTATTTAAGAGCCCCTTAAGAATATTCACTGACAGAGGTGGAGCGAAGGGGTTTTTCGGGTATTTACTTAATGTTCATAATTTAAAAACTATATTATTCTCAATATTCATCAAAAATAATTAAATCGAGCACAAATCTTGAGATTCTATCACAGGGACTCAAAAACGACAGGAAAATTATTAGTTTTCAGAAAAAAATTGACTCAGAAGTAAACAAAATTCCATGTTCCGGCGAATGAAGACTTGGAAAAACCATGTGGTCGGTCTGAAAGCTCTATGATTCGTTGGTTCTCCATGCAAAGTTTAACGAATTTCTTGCGAAAGAAATTTCTTGTCTGCAACTGCAAGGATGATGCTGTATTTGTGCTGTTTTTCCTACAAATTTTTGTAGTTTTGATAAGTATAATTGCTTTTCTATTTCTCTTTCGATTTTTTTAATGTTTGCTGTGTACAAGTAACAACTTTCTCGATATCGTTAGGTCTTAGATATTCTTGTTTCTATTTTTAAATTACGTTTGTGCTCAAAGAAGAGCAAGGATTCCAAACGTCAAGCCTCAACAAAACTCCAATAAAATAACTGAGCAATAATTTAAAAACGAACTGTGGCTAACTATTTAAAGAGCAAGTAAGTTAGAGCATAGAAATTATCATAAGAGATTGAATATAAGAAGAAAGACTTAATGGTGTTAATAAAGAGTATCTTTGGCCTGATAGAATCCAATTTTTCCTCATGTAAAATATTGCGCGCCACAATTCAAACTCAAACGTTGCTGTTAAAATTAAAACTTTAATTTTTTTGGAGTTTGAAAATATACATTTATAACTGTCGTTCAAAAGTTTTTGTACATGAGATTATTTTACTTGCAGGCAAATGATTAAATTAGATTAAATTTTAATTGTACTAAACAATTTTCAAAAGAGGTAATAAGTACACTTCTCTTTCTTTTGCCAAATGTTGAGTTTAAATTAGATATGTGTATATACAATAAAATTTGTACTTTTCGATTGGATAGTTAATGAAAAACTTCGTATATATTTAACCAAATACCTTTTTTATTTGCTCAGAAGTCATGATCACACTAACCTGATTTTACTTTGAAGAGGATTTTTGTAACCTTGCTTATTAGCTTTGGAGGACTTCAAAAGAAAGAGGTTGCTCCAAGTACCTCTATGGCTGTCGTATTTGTATCCAGCTAAA
Organism: Chrysaora quinquecirrha; assembly: GCA_014526335.1. Classification (NCBI taxonomy): domain Eukaryota; kingdom Metazoa; phylum Cnidaria; class Scyphozoa; order Semaeostomeae; family Pelagiidae; genus Chrysaora; species Chrysaora quinquecirrha. The sequence goes on from JACTAT010000259.1 coordinate 555,717, forward strand.
AAACCTTTTGAGGTTTTACGAGTAACTAATATGGGTTGTGTTGAAAAACCTTGAAGGGTTTTAAACCAGGGATTTTTCTGAAGCACCCCTAGGGGTGACGTATTTGAATCACGCTAAAAAACTTTTGAGTTTACGAAGAACCCATAGGGGCTTTATGGAGAAACCCTTAAATGTTTCAACTTTGGGGTTTTTTAGAAAACCTTTGCCAGGGGTTTTTTGAAAAACCCCAAAGTGCGGGTTTTTCAAAAAGCCCCTCCTAAGGGTTTTTCATAGCACCGCCAGGGGTGACGCATTTTTATCCGCTAGACAACCCTTAAGGGTTATTCAAAGCACCTTTATTTTTTGGAGTGACGTGAAACCCCTAAGACCTTTAGGACCATCAAGTACTTGCATCAAAAGGGATCGCTAACACTTGAGGGCATTCGCCTTCTGTGAACAATAGATCACAGTTGGCTGTCAGTCCGGGATTTCTTAGTGGTGGCACTTCCGCTATTTGGCTACCTGCCTTCTCTTACGTCTCTCAGTCAATACTTTTTATTAATACAATGAATCTTTCTTGTTCTTTGAATAGCTTAGTGTCTTAGAGCCCATACAAAAACATTTTTTTCAGGTTAAGGCAGATTTTAAGCATCAATAGATGGCTTGAAATAGATTCTTGGTTCTTGAGATATTGGAAGGTGGAGCGAGTTGACTTTAAAAGTGGGGCGAGTTGGCAATGGGGCGAGTTGGTAGTGGGCCGAGTTGACTAGAAACCTTAACAAACAGCCGTCGCCCCCGTCGCCACTTTCAAATGCCCATACCTATTGCATCGCAAGGCCCAGCGGAGAATTACCCCACAAAGTCTGCTGCGATTTTAAAACAAAAAATCTTGAAACAGTTTTTGGAAACTTGTTCTCCTGTGAAAATTTCATAAATCTAGTCCATTCTGCATTAGCATCTGCATAGCGGAACTTTGAAAAATAACGACAAATATCGTATATAGCTACTAGCTAGCTAAATGTTCTTGGTGTGATAAGTAGTAAAATGCAGCTTCTCGCGAAAGTATCCTCACTTTTCTGTTGACTTGTTTCTCTCTGTGCTGTCCACCAAAACATAGCAAACCGCCTCAAATTCCCTCAAATGAAGCAACTTTTTGACATGTGGTAAGTAGACATTATTATGGTGAGAGGGAGCAGAAACAGGGGCGTCGCCAAAGGGGGGTACAGGGGGCGCTGTACCCCCCAATGTTGCAAACGTCGGCACAAAGAAGGTTTTTTCGGCAAATGATGATATCGGTCTGGAGATTTGGGATTTCTCTTGTTTGGCAATTTTTCGTTAAAATGTAGAAGCTCGGTTACAATAGACTCAGAAAGGAAAGAAGAAAGAAAAGAGAAGCCTAAAACAAAGAATTCAACAAAAAAGAGAATGCTCCAACCGTGACAAATGAAACAAGGCAAGATTCGAGTGAAAATAATGGAAATGCAACGACCGTAGCGAATGAAACAACGCAAGATTCAAGCCAGAATAATGGAAATGCCGCAACCGTAGCAAATGAAACAAAACAAGATTCTGTTAAAATTATCAGAGCAGACGCAATAATAACGAAGTGAACATTAATACAGCGAAAACTAAAAACAGCAAAAAAAACACAGATGACTAACAAAAGATCACGAGACGTAGATACAGGTAAACAAGGTAATAAATCATGACAGTCACATTGTCCGTGTAAACAAAAGAATAATGAGTTCTTCTCTATTTATCGAACGTCCAATATTCTAACACTCCCACTCGATAAATACGTTGAAGAACGAACAAAACTTGAAGAAAAAATATGAACAAAAATGTCTTTCAGATACTACAGACTACACCCATCAGTCCTCTAAGTCTTTCAAAACGCGTTTTTCCCAATGGCTTCGTCAGCAAATCTGCAATCATATCCTCTGTAGGACAATAGCTGAGCTCAATTTCAGATTTCTCGACTTTATCCCGAAGAAAATGATGTTTTATATCAATGTGTTTGGTTCTAGCATGATACTTCGGATTTTTTGATAATGCGATTGTTCCTTGATTATCTTCTTTGATCACTGTTGCTTCTGTTTGATCAAATTGTAAATCACGAAGTAAAGCGCGTAACCAAACTGCTTCTTGTGTAGACAAGCTGGCTGCTACATATTCAGCTTCAGTGGATGAAAGCGCTACAGTTGTTTGTTTCTTACTCACCCAACTCACAATGCCTCCACATAAGAAGAACGAGTATCCAGATTGAGATTTCCTGCCATTAGGGTTTGTCCCCCAATCTGCGTCGACATAACCATCGAGTATAACATCCTCTTGCTTTGATCCATCATACATTATGCCATAATCGAGAGATCCTTTAATGTAGCGCAGAATTCGTTTTGCAGCAATCCAATGTTCTTTTCCAGGGTTAGAACAGAACTGATTTACTGATCCAAGTGCTTGAGCAAGGTCAGGCCTTGTACCTGTTACAGCGTAGGTCAAGCTACCAATAAGTGCTTGATACTTGACTTTATCTTCTGACTCTCCTTCGTTCGGTAAGAGCTTTGTATTCTGCTCTTGTGGAGTTGCAACTGGTTTGCAATCTTGCATACCAAATTTCAGAAGTAAATTTGTCAGATACTTTGTTTGGTGTAGCAATGTTCGTTTCTTGTTCCTATCACGCTTGATTTGAATTCCCAGAATGTAATGTGCTTCTCCAAGGTCTTTCATTTCAAATTTGCTATGTAACAGTCCTTTCTCGTACTGCAACATTTGATTACTGTTCGAAGCTATCAGCAAATCATCCACAAACAATGCTATTAGCACAAACTCTGCTCCCACTCGCATTATGTACAAGCATGGATCAGATTCGCATTGCTCGTACTCAATTTCAGGAAACTGTCCATGGTATTGAACCAGCACCTTGAGGACTGTTTCAAACCATAAATACTTCTCTTTAGTTTGCACACCAGGTTCTCTCTCCCTGCCTCAACATATCCTTCAGGCTGCTTCATAAAAATTTCCTCTTCTAGTTCTCCATTCAGGAATGCAGTAGCTACATCCATCTGGTGGAGTTCCAAGTTCAACTGATTTGCAATTGCAATGATTGAACGAATAGTTGTATAACGTGCAACCGGAGAGAATGTCTCTTCATAATCGATACCGGCTTGCTGCGAGTATCCCTTGGCGACAAGACGTGCCTTGTGCCTTTCTATAGATCCATCAGCGTTATATTTGGTTTTAAAACCCAGCGACAATCAATAGCTTTACGTCCTCTAGGAAGCTCTTCAAGGATCCAAGTTCCATTTTTCTTATGAGATGAAATCTCATTGTTCATAGCTTGCTTCCATTCAGTCTTTGCAACTGAGTTCAGTGCTTCCTCGACTGTTACAGGTTCTTCTAGAATCTGATCAGAGTAAGTATACAAAGCTTCTTCATGCTCCCACCAGTTTCCAGTGATCGCTCCAGCTCTCTCTGGTGGTCTTGTTGTTCGAGATGAACGGCGAGGTGGAGGACGATTTTCTTCCACTGTATCATCTATATTCTCATCAGCAGGCAACTCGTGATTTTCTTCATCAGATATTTCTTCAATTGAAGATGGAATGACTGCAGAATCAGGATTTCTTTCAAAGGAATTTGATAAGACTCTGCGATTGTCAAAATCTTTCTCCATGAAAACAACATCTCTTGACTCGTGTACAG